>APFE031593351.1:11140-57835 GCA_000404065.3 Pinus taeda
ATATTTCATTTATTGTTGACTGATTCCGGTGAACCCGAATGTTATGAAGAAGCAATGCAGGTTGAAAGCAGGAAGAAGTGGGAGGTAGCCATGGAAAAAGAGATGGACTCCTTAATGCATAACTAGACTTGGGACTTAGTCAAGTTGCCTGCAGGAAAAACTACATTGAAGAATAAATGGGTTTACAGGCTTAAGGAAGAAGATGGAGGAAAACAGAGGTACAAAGCTAGACTTGTGGAGAAGGGGTTTGCACAGAAGAAAGGTATTTATTTTGATGAAATATTTTCTCCTATTGTTAAAATGACTTCAATCAGAACTATTTTAAGTCTAGTAGAAGTTGAAGATTTGCATCTTGAGCAGTTAGATGTAAAGACAACCTTTCTCTATGGAGATTTGGAGGAAGAGATATATATGCAACAACCACAAGAATATGAGGTGAAAGGGAGGGAGAAACTAGTGTGCAAGTTGAAGAAGAGCTTGTATGGCTTAAAACAAGCTCCAAGGCAATGGTATCTAAAATTTGACAAGTTTATGTTTGAACAAGGTTATACTAGATGTCACTCTAATCATTATGTTTATCTGAAAAAGCAAAATGATGGCAGCTATATTATATTGTTATTGTATGTAGATTACACGCTTGTTGCAGGGTCTAACATGCAAGAATAAATGTGCTCAAAAGAAAATTGGAAAATTCATTTGCAATGAAGGATTTGGGAGCTGCAAAACAAATCCTTGGTATGAGAATCACTAGAGATAGGAAAAGTCGCAATTTAACATTGTCTCAAACTGAGTACATACAAAAGGTGTTGAAAAGCTTTAATATGCACAATGCAAAACCAGTTAGTACACCTTTTGCTAGCCATTTCAAACTTGGTAAGGAAATGTGCCCAAAAACCCAAGAAGACATGGATTATATGTCTAAAGTTCCATATGCATCAGCAGTTGGAAGCTTAACGTATGCAATGGTCTGCACAGGGCCTGATATTGCACATGCATTGGGATTTGTAAGCATGTACATGAACAATCTAGGAAAGGAACATTGGATGGAAGTGAAATGGATTTTCAGATATTTGAAAGGTACCACAAATCAAGCATTATGCTTTGGTGGTTCAAACATTTCTCTATAGGGATGTGTTGATGCAGATATGGTAGGTGACAGAGATAACACGAGGAGCACTACAGGATATGTATTTACTGTTGGTGGAACAACTGTCAATTGGGTTTCAAAAATCCAAAGTGTTGTTGCACTTTCAACAACAGAAGCAGAGTATATTGCTACTACAGAGGCTAGTAAAGAAATGATTTGGTTACAAAGGTTTATGGGCGAATTGGGTAAGGAGCATGATATGGGCACGTTATACAGTGATAGCCAAAGTGCCATTCATCTTGCAAAGAACTTAGCATTTCATTCCAGGACTAAACACATTACACTCAAGTACCATTTCATATGATCAGTGTTTGAAGATGGAGGTTGAAGCTGGAAAAGATACACACTAGCCAGAATCCTGCAGATATGCTAACAAAAGTTGTAACCAAGGAGAAACTGAGAATAGGATCAGTTTCAATTGGTCTTCAAGGATGACGATGAAAATGAGAAACAACCAGGTCCAAAGAGGAGTCATTTTCTAGCAAATGAAGTAGCGGTGGAGTTGCTACAATCATTCTCCAAGTGGGAGATTGTTGTGTGTGGAACATGATTGTTCAGAGGTCTTCGTTTTAGCTGGATGTATACCACAGGAAGTTTGTACACCCCTCCACACAGGGGGGTGCGGGGGGGACTTGTTCCCCCAGTGAGGGTCTGGGGGGGCCAATCCCCCCCAGCTAGGGGGTCCGGGGGTCAGCGGTCCCTTGGCAGGGACTCGGGGGCAGCGCCCCCGAAGCTAAACACAGATGTAAATTTGCCTTGTAAAAGTATAGTAATTTCTAATCAATCTGGGCCATTCATTAGGCAGATGATCTGACAGTAGAACTTATGTTTAGTTTAGGGTTTTTTTCCCTAAAAGGCAACCCCTCTCTTCATGTGAGGGCATTGTATTGACTATGTGTAATATATATGTGAGCAAGAAACAGAGAGGTGAGACTGTGAGAGAAAACAGAGGATATTACAGTGGATCTGCTATAGGTCGTGTCTCTTCATTTTGCTGGATAATAGAAAGGAAGGACTGGCTGTTCGGGGTGGATGTAGCCCAAACTGGGTGAACCACATATATGTGTGTCTCTCTTGTTTTATGCATTTTCTGTGTTTATATTTCTGCAATATTTTGTGTTCCATTGCTCCGTAATATATAATTTTATAACATGAAATATGTTTTAATGAGGCTTATAGGCCTTTTTATTATTAATAAATAATGGGAAACCCTAAACATCTGAAAACCTAACACTCAGAAATGAAGTGCCAAAAGCTTGTGATCCCCGTTGGGGTTAGTTGAAATGTCAACTTCCCGAGGTTGTAACTTTGGCATACGATCTCCATTTGGCTATCTCAATACCTCATTTTGAATATCTCAAAGAGGAGCCGAGAACTAGACTGATAAATAAATCTTCCACTTTTCTAATATTTTCATTTTCCTAAAAATACATCCTTTATGCCCTCATAATGACTTTGAAAGTTTAGGACCACAAAAATTGCCAAAAATACTAAGTTGTGCTAAAAGTAAGGAAACTAAAAGAAACGTCGTTGGGGGTCCAAGTGGAATATGCGGGCAGCCACCAATATCCACATGGATTAGTACAATCGTTAATATTTATATTCCTATGCATTTTCAAGAAAACGTAGAATGTTGGGCCTCCTTGCTGGACTTTAGGGATTCTCAATTGGGTTCAAATTACACGTATGGAAGATATTTTAATACAACTCTGCACCAATGGGAAAATGAAGGGGGTTATTTGCTCAAATATCAATTCCAATATAACATGGAAGATTTCATTCAAGATATTTTTTTTTGGATGTTATGCCATCCTCCAATAGGTTTTCATGGAACAAGAAACAATTTGGTCCAAGCCATGTTGTTGCCAAACTAGATATATTTATTTCTAACTCTTTCTTATGCCAAAATATTCTAGTCTATTCTTGTATTCTTCCTCTGAATAACTCAGATTGTCTCCCAATTAAGCTAGAACTCACATAAAATATATATTATGGTCATATTCCCTTTTGATATTGCCCGATTTGGACCGATATGAAGGTTTTTTGTGATGTGGTGAAGAAAGTGTGGCAAGAATGGGTTCTTGGTAGCCCACTTACAATCTGGGAGCATAAAATTAAAACACTTAAGCGAGCCTTTAAAAAATAAGCTGGTGAACAAAAGTTGGATAGGTAATCATTTATACAGGCTCATGAAATGAAGATGGAATCCCTTATGTTCAAGCTAGAATAAGGACCAATTCCAAATGAGATTGTAATTGAAGAGAAGAATTTGAAGCATATCATAAAGCTCTAAAAGAGCAGGAAGAAGTTTTGAGATTAAAGTATAAAAAAATTTAGTTACAGGCATAAGATCTTCACTTATTGAACCTCTGGCATATCACGGGAGTTCGTGGCATACTAAAGAATATCCTTAATTTGACTACATATTGGAAAATACCTCTAAAATTCATATTATTCAACCCCCTGCCGATATAATCAAATGTACCTTCCCAATTCAAAAAACGTCTACTTTCATTACATATTGTAGGTATCAATTTTTTCATTAACATTTCATATACCACTTTACATTTTTCTTTAACATTGAGGTCCATTTTTTATACCCGACAATATTAAAACCCTTTACCCCCTATACAACTCCCGATATATTATGTGATTTTTTCCTCAATATATATCCCCCAATATGAACCCACGTGTTATGGTATTGCTCCCACAATGAGGTCCCTGTGGCTACAGGCAGGAATTAGGGTATTTTTGAGCTCTAAAATGTCCCTCACAAGGAAAATAATAAAATAATAATAAAAAGTTACAAATTTTTAAAAGGAAAGAAAGAAAACTACATGTTTTTATTGTATCTTCAATTTATCCCCTTGTAGGTTTCATCAAATTGCAATTATGTACACTCATTGGATGTAGAATTATATTTTGCACCCAACAAGTACCCACTTTGCATACTTTTGAGTAAATCTAAGCCGAGAAAAAATCAAGATACATGAAAAAATGTGTTTCAAACACGTTTCTTTTATGTATCTTGAAATTTTTTTTGTGTGAATATATTCCAAAGTATGCAGTGTGGTTACTCGTTTGAATCGAAAACTAATTCCACATCAAACAAATGTACAAACTTGAAATTAAAACAAACCTAAAAGGAAATAAGTTAAAAATATGACTAAAAAATATAATTTTCTTCTTTTCTCTCCAAAATATTCTCTCCCAGGGATGACATCATCATCTTGAATCCTACTCATTCACTTAAATTTTATTTTGTTAGTACATTTTCCATTTTGTGGCCCATTTTTTACCTCAAAATTCCCCTAGTGGGATGTGAACTCTAAATACTTCCACAATAAGACAAAAAAGAAAAGAGTTTGGAGAAACAATATCAAAGAAATCATAGTGAGATGTAGCAAAGATTTGGCCTTCTCACAAATAAAGGAAGAGGCTAAAACAATATGGTATTTCAAAGCACCCTACTCCACTATGTCTCTTACTATGCACCAAGATCTAAAGTCAACACAACAAAATATTGGGTCTACACTAACATCTTTGATATACAGGGTCAAAGGCATAGATCCTCGTTATTCAAGATTAAAACCTTATTATATAGTGAAAGACAATATAGTTGGTGGAAAATTTATAAAGCGAAAAAATTAAATAAACCACTTTAAATTACTTTTTGTGGAGCCCACTATAGTTCACTATGTTCGGGGCTAGAATATATATTGGTTTGAGGTTTGATATTCTAAGAGGCTTAATGCACTTAGAGTCGTGAATATGTTCAAGGTTTTGAATAATTTGGGGTCCTAAAGAATACATTGATCCTTGTCCGAGTATTCTTAGTTCAAGGAATTTTGTGATTTGTAAATTTTAAAAGGGGCCAAAGCTCCGAGATGGTCCCAAATCGAAAGGCCGGACCAGTTATTGCCTTAAGTTTCAAAGTCCCAATTTTAATAATTTTGTCTTTTCAAGAATTAATTGTTTCGCTTCAATCTGACGATTTCCTGACTTTTCTAATAACTCGAGCTACTCGATAATTGAAAAAACCAACTAGCTGACCCTATGAATTGATTCTAAGAACAATATATGACGGATCTTGAGTCTGTAATTAAGATTTGATCTATGGAAAAGATTGAGCTAAAATAGAGAGATCACGCAAGAAAGGAATTAAACCATAACTAATTCCTTCAACAAACTAACGAACATAACCCATGTTGGACAGGAATAACAACGCATACACAAATAATAGAGAAATAAAAATATTTAATTAACCCAATCTCTCGTCCAATACAGAAGAAAACTGACAACCTCAAAATCCCTGACTCTTAGATTTTTTTTCTTAGGCTATAGGTTCTTTTTAAATACAAAAGAGAAACCTGTTAAGATCCATTAATTATAGATTTTATTTCTAAATCTAGGAAAATATCTAATCTATTAAAACTAATTATAAATATCTCCTGCATATTAGCTTCGAAAATTTCCTATTCTATAACAGATAAATGTAAATTAAAATAACTATTAATTATCTTAAATATTACAAATAAATAACTAAATGTAGGAAACCCACTGCCTAGAGTAAATGAGATTTATGATTATTACAATAAAAATGAGTTAACTAGTGGTGATGCTCCTGCATCAGACTCCCGGGAATAAAATTCTTCCTAAGAGTCTCCATAGTGGTGCCATACTTCGAAATCTTTGGTTCTATTACCCAAGTAGAATCCTCAACATGTTGATTCTTTCATTTGATTTACTACCATAAATACTCTTTTCCTTTGGTTTTCTTCATCAATTTATGGTCTAACACTGCTTCAATCTTCTTTGAGACTGCTTTTGGAAGTCCCTTGTCCCATCCTTTAGTTTGATATTTATCACTTACAGGTGCATCAATTGTAGTTCTCTCTATTTCCTTAAATGGATATATGTATGCCACATTAAAAATTAGTGTAACTTCAATGTCTTTAGGAAGTTATAGTTCATAATCATTTGAGGAAAAACTTTCTTAGAATTTTCCAAGTTCCAATTTTCTTTTGCTTGATTTTATTATATGTTCCAATAGGAAACCTTCCATTTCTCAAATATTCCATGAATAAGTCACGAATTTGGAAATATTATTGTCTATTTTTCATATCTTGCACTCTTCATTGCTATCTTCCTATAGTTTCTATTTTACCCTTTCCTACAATTCCTACATAATCACTGTGAAATCTACACCTGCTGCACTTTTGCATTCTTGATTTCCTAAGTTCCTTAACCCATATACTCCCCTAGGGTGTGTTGTCGCACAAAATGTTTAGGCACCGCGACAATGCTCAGATTGGGGGTTCTCACCCTAATCGCCAATATCTTTGTTTAAGTTATCTCCCTACAATAGGCTAACAGGGGTAGACCCTATGGAAAAATGTAATGAAGAAGAACTTGTTGGGAACCAACCAGTTCGGGAGACACAGTGAAGTGATCAAGTACCTGATTAAGATTTAGCAAGATTTATAGGATTTGGTTAGATTTTAAATAATTGATGTTAGTGCCTTACTTAGTCAACTATCTTGCTAGGAAATTGAGGACCAAGTAATTGATTTGCAACTGCTGCTTGGATGAATGACTACCTTATATGAAGTGCAGATCCTAAAGCTAATATGAGATGCAAGAATGTTGGTTAATTTTAGTTAAATTCCTATCTAAGTTTTAACCCTTCAACCCTTTCTATATTGAACCCGATTTCGTAGTAATTGGCAGAAAGAAGATAAGGTGAATCAAACTAAGGTGTGATTAACGATACCTCTCCTGAAAATCTAACATACCCGGTGCCTTCGGCACTGTAGAGATTTGTGGCTCTGATGACTACAAGGTCATCATTTTAAGTACTATTAAAAGCAGGCTTCTCAAGTAAAGATGGATGGATACCTATCTCTCTATCGACCAAGCTTATTCTTTGAAGTAAATTTTATTTATGCAAGACTAACTTATATGAAAATGCACCAGAAGATGAGAAGAAGTTAGACCCGAGGATTAGAAACACTTTTGTTGCAAAAGCCCTTATTCACCAAAATAAAATGTTCGCTTTATTGGATGAAGACTTAAAAATAAACCCCTGAAAATATTACAATTAAACCACAAGCTTATTTCAAATATTTTTTGATACAATTATAGCTCAAAAAGAAAAATAACTTATTTCCAATCAATGTTAGGAGATGCTAAAAAAATACTTAGTTTATGAAACAAAAGATATGCATTTTATCACAATTCCATGACAGAGTACTAAATTTTCAAAAATTATTTCTTAGGACAACAATAAGAAAAACTTTATGACAATGACAATAAAAATAGTAAGCTATCAATGATACTTTTATGCCAAAAAATTACCGAAATTTTTCCAAGCTTGCCCACACAAATTATCAAAAAAATTTAGCGTGTTATGATGTGATTTCCATAATTATATCCGATCTGATGTAATTATTACAACAAACAATTAAAGCATGAAATAAGCCTAATGATGAATGCCCAACTCAAGAAATTAATTCCTTAATGTATGAGACAACTTAGGAACTGATTTTAGGCTAACCCACATGAAATTTTGCCACTGTTATATTTCAGATTTCAGAAACAGAAATATTTAGAGATAACAGTCACAGAAAATGTAGATCTAGGTCAAATGTTTTATACACATAAAAAATAAATGACTTATTAATGTATTTAGCAATTTTTTTAGTTAATTTCAAACCACTTAGATGTGTTTTTCACCAATATTAGAAACGTATATGAGTGTTGTAGCAAATAGTGAGGAAAAATATGGTTTAGAGATCAAACCCTTAGGCCCTAGGCCTTGAAGATCACTTGCCCAAGCTGCCAAAAAAAAAATTCAATACTTGAAACATAAATTTTTACCAAATTTTTAGCAAAAAAATCCCACCAATGATGAACATCGCAAAATTAAATATTCAGATTGGAAATGGAGCAAGGGGAATCTAGGGCCAATGAGAGCTACCACTAGGCCCAATAAAACTAACGTTGGGCTAGGAGAAGGCAGATATGGGCTTAGGAGCCCCAAAACTTGAAACCTTGTTCTGAAAAAATTATTTTTCTTCAAATATTCATATTTATTACAAAATCTTTAATGGCTGGCCTTGCAAAAATATTTGGGACAAGCTATTGCCCTCTAGGGCCTAAATCTATCTCAAAACACCTATATTTGCTTGAAAAAATCTCAGATCTAAAAATTTACATCGCTAATTTCCCATATCTATTCCTCCAGACAAACTTTGAGCTTAGATATTGCTCTCCAGGGGCTAGATCTAGCTCAGATCTGAAGATTTTCTTGGTTGATTTCTCAGATCTATTCCTGCACACAATCTTTGAGCCGAGATCTTGTCCTCTAAAGTCTAGATCTAGCTGATATTTGAATATTTTCTTAGTTGATTTCTCAGATCTATTCCTACACAAGTGAAAAGAGAAAAAGCCAATACCAAATATGTACAAAAATAGAGAAAATCCCAAAAACACAAGTGTTAAAATTCAAAATTATGTTACAAAATTTTAGATCTACACAAGTAAATAACAGATCTATACAAATAATTTACATATCTATACAAATAATTTACATATCTATACAAATAATTTATAAATCTACCAGATTTGAAGAGTATGAGTCCAAATCCACTCCTAGATCTGATAATATAAGGCTTTTAATAGCCAAATCTATCAAAATTTTCACAAAATATTTAAAAGATTTTGAAATTTTAGAGAGGTACTGTTATGAAACCAGCTCAAGAAAAGATAGATCAACGCCTTAGAATTCAGCCTCTTCGAGGGGGAAACCTCCTTTACATTACATAAATGAACAATTCTTGGATGATACAAAATGAAAAGACCTCCTTTCTATATATAGGAGTCTAAGGAGTCATAACATAACCAGAGCCGACATAACAATAATAATGTAAGGGCACAATAATAATAATAGTGGGCTTCTATGGGGCACAATAGTAACAATATGGGCACTACATGGGTACATCAATATAATAAGTGGTTTGTACTAATAACAATAAGGGGTGACACTAGTAGTATAG
Organism: Pinus taeda; assembly: GCA_000404065.3. NCBI lineage: Eukaryota > Viridiplantae > Streptophyta > Pinopsida > Pinales > Pinaceae > Pinus > Pinus taeda. The sequence continues at coordinate 20,345 of APFE031593351.1, forward strand.
GGGCCTAATAGGTACTAACCCAAAAACACCCTGTAGAAAAAATATTATCGTTAGATAAATCTTGAGGCTTATATGAAGTAGATTCTTCAGAAAATATGTGTTGAGAGTTGGCTTGTTCAACTGAAGACTATCCCCAAACACTCAATGAGAACCTGAAAGATCTTCTGCAAACACTAGATCAACCATCAAATCAAGTAGAGAAATAGAACAACAATAAAATTTTGAAGAAACAGAGATACCTGCTACTTCAATCAAAATTAAAAATGTTACCCTAGATCCAAGAAACTTAATAAAATATCTGTATTCAGATTATTCTAAAAGAGCTATTGATTGATAGTTTTCACATAATATTAATCAGAAATTAAAACAATGTTACCATAAATTCATGAAGAGGAACACTACAACACGTTGAAACCCCAAATACTTTTACATTAATTCAAGAAAGTATACAGGAGAGCTTGAGAGCTGAGTACACGATCCACATATCAGACCAATGGACTCACGAATGACTTCCTATTTAAAGATAAATCCTCCAACGACTAGTTCGAGTGATCCTCGTTAAAGAAATCTCAACCACTGATGAGGATCAAAATTTATTTTAATCTCATCGGTCAAAATTTTAAATTCTTGAAGAAGTTCGAATTTTTCAATTAAATGCACTTTAATTAACTCAAAAATAAAAATTTTGAGTTAATTTCCTCAAAAAATTGTCTTTCACTTAACCCCCAGGGACCAAAGGCTTAAAATTTAGCAAAATAATTAATTTATCATAGTCCCAGAACCTTTTAAATTTTGATTTTTAAGGACCCACGAATTTTGCATTTGGAGAATTTAAATTTACTTAGGACCTAGAATTAATTAAATTTCTAGCTTAGTATTTTCATTAATATATTGGCTCAAAAATTTAATTAATTAACCTATGAGAGGATAAATTACCTTTCCAACCCTCAATACACTTTATATAATAATTTTCATATTTTTTACATCTCAAAGGGGAAAACCCATCTGCAATAGACCCTCATAAACTACCCATTTCTACGACACAAATATAATATAGCAGACCAAGAGATTTGTAATAAAATAGGCTAACCAAATAGTTAGTAGTATTCCCAAATCACTTTTACATAGACTCGATCTATAACATTAGGACTCGCCTAAGATCCCAATGATAAAATCAATTCCAGATTTGGGGTAAGACTGAAGGAAAACTCTACCAACCTTTCGAGAATGGATCAGTGAGAGAAAAAACCTCCCAGAATGTAGATCATCACCAGAAAAGTAGGTTTACCTAGGAAATTGCATACATGACACAAATCTGCTGAGATTATTTAAATCATATACATGCAGAATGGGTTTCCATTATAACATGATAATCAGTGTGATGATGATAGCTGAACGACACATACACATCTATCAGGCACTATCCCTTTTGTGGAAAAAGGGGGTGTACTGCTATGGGTCATTGACACGTAGTGGTCAACATCTGGCTCTACTTTGGGACACGTTGTTGCAACATAGGAATGTGAGAATCTAGAATCTGCATCCACACAACACACAATATAACATACATAGTGTCAATTCAAAAATCATCATATAACATTAAGTACATGAAAGATATAATCTCTTCATTTATTAACTATCTAGTAACATGAAAAACACATCTAACTGCAAAATGAAATACTGAAATATCAGGATATAAGGTTAGAAATACAATACAAAGGTGCCCCATGCCATCAGATGTGTTCAATATAGTGCATACTGAGCATTTTCCTACTTTCAAGCAAATATGTTGGTTGTTTCTTAGATTTTCCATGTCCAATCCTACACACTGCAAGACCTTTTCCTATCTAAAAATCAAGTTGTCCACGACCATCAAACCAATATTTCATTCTCTTTCTCTTGCGCTTTTTCTTTGTGGCAGGCTATATGACTAATGACATGGAACATTCTACTTCAAAACTCTCAGATGAAGTATGTAAGATATCCATGACATGTATTTCTTCATTTTTCATCTCATTCTTATTCATTTCCATTTTGTTTGAGTCGCCTTCAATTAGCCACTCTTCAATGGAACAAATGACCTCATAATAAGATGGAGCTTGCTGTAGTAGATATGGAGGCTTATTATCTGTTGATGTTTCCTTGTTCCTTTCATCCTCTAACTAATGCTGAAGTTTTTGTACCTGTATTGTTATGGCATCCATCTGGGTAGGGTGTTCAACCTTCATAACACTGACTTCCTTGGCGTGGATTTCCTCCATGGTCAAGAACTTATTCTGAATACATATCTGACCAGCTTCCATATTTTTTATTACTTTTTCATTATCTTCTTTTATGGTCATCAAGCAATGTTGCGTGGAGTTTATCTCTTTCTCATGATTCGCTTTTATGATATGTAACTAATTATTATAATCAAATCTCATGATGGTCATTTCTTCATCCATAGTTAACAATCTGTTATGAATCAAACTTATTTCTTCTCGATAACTTTTTTCCATGGTAGTCACGTGATTTGAATGATTAAATTCAATGATCGTCATATTTTCCTCTAGGGCTAATAACTTTCTATGCATAAAATTAATTTCCCTGTCATGATTAACTTTCGTGGTTTCTATTTCCTTAGCACGCTAACTTTGCATGTAGGTCCTCATATCCTCCATATTCTGAGCACACTTTTCTACTATGGTGGATACGTGATCAGAGTGTTTAATTTTCATGATTTCCACCTCCTCATCACGTTTTTCCAGTTGAGTGTACAAAGTTCTCATATCCTTGACGTAATCAGTTATAAATTTTTCTTGATTAAGATCCATATTTTTTACCATCTGTGTTTGACTGAACTGCATGTCTTTAACCCACTACTTTAGTTCTTCTATAAGATGCTTATGATTATTCCTTTCATTTTCGACTGATTTGATAACTTGTTCCTGCTTTTCCACTATCATGGATTTGTCTTACAATGGTACAAGTGTATGGCACATTCCAATATGGAGAATTGTCTTGAGTATTTGATTGACCATTGGATCCTTTACAATATCACTCTCATTTTTTTTCATAATGTTAGGGGCACAAGGCAAGCTTCCTTGATCACCATATCTATCTGTAAAAGGATTAATGATGTCATGTAAATAAGCGAAAGAATCTTCAAGACAATTATGAAACCAATTAAAAGCATCACCCTTTATAAGAAAAGGCAAAAGGATGCATTTTGACATATTCATGTTTATATTGGGGAGAACTATAGTATTTTATTATTGTATGAGTAAACCTGCATAGATGATTTCTAATAGTGACTGAATCAACACCCAAGAACAAAGGCAATTTATGAATGGTCTCTTCCGAAATATCATGGAGACGATAAGTAAAATGACACGGGGTAAATGAATCATGCATGATGAATTACTTGAAGGGATAAGGAGGGACCAAATGGATGCTAGAGAGAGACGCCTTCTCAAGAAAATCAAGAGATCCACAAGAAGCGAGCTTCTAGTAGAAATTGTTGTAAGAAATGAAAGCAATGGAGTCGCCACTTGAACATGAATCTAGTTCTAAGATCCAAAAGGAAAAAACAACTCGATATAAGGGAGGGCTTCCTGCCTGAGAAATAATAAATGAAAGAAGTGGAGTCGCCACTTAAACAAGAAACGAACTAAAATGCCCAAGTCTAAAAGTGTTGATGAAATGATTAATGAGATGACGAAAGATAGGGTGATGAAAATATCAAATGACACTAGGCAATGTTTTTCCGCTTACCCAGCTAATGAATGGCATAAAAGATGAGATGATTAAAACGATGTCAATGAAACCAAGGATAGAAAAGACTCTATCCCCAACAAAGGCACCAAAATATGTTGTCATTTCCGGCTCAAATGAAAAGATGAGAAATGAGAAGAATAATGAGGAAATGTCATTAAAACACTTAGAAAAAAATATCCTCGGAAATGACGCCAAAAAATGTTGTCGCACAGAATGTCTAGGCACCATGACAATGCTCAGATTAGGGGCTACCACCCTGATCCCCAATCTCTTTATTTAAGTTGTCTCCTTACAGCAGAGTAAGGGTGGTAGACCCTATGGAAAAAATGAATGAAGAAGAGCTAGTTGAGAACCAACCAGTTTGGGAGACACAACGAAGTGATCAATTACTTGATTAAGATTTAGCAATATTTATAGGATTTTATTAGATTTTAAACAATTGATACCAGTGCCTTATGGAGTCAACTATCTTGCTAGGAAATTTAGGACCAAGTAATTGATTTACAATTACTCCTTGTATGAATGACTATCGTATATGAAATGCAAATCCTAAAGCTAATATGAGATGCAAGAATCTTTATTAATTTTACTTAAATTCCTATCTAAGTTTTAACCCTTCGATCCTTTCTATATTGAGTTGTATTTCATAGTAATTTGGAGAAAGAAGATACGGTGAAGCACATTAAGGTGTGATTAAAGATACCTGTCCTAAAAATGTAACATATCCAGTGCCTCTAGTGCTACAGAGAGTTGTGGCTCTGACGACTGCAAAGTCACCATTTTAAGTACTATTAAAACGAGGCTTCTTAAGTAAAGATGGATGGATACCTATCTCTCTATTAACCAAACTTATGCTTGGAAGTAAATTTTATTTATGCAAAACTAACTTATATGCAAATGCACTAAATGATGAGAAGAATTTAGACCCAAGGATTAGAAACACTTGTGTCACAAAATCCCTTAATCACTAAAATAAAGTGTTTGCTTTATTAGATGAAGACTTAAAAGTAGACCCCTGAAAATATTTTAGTTTTGTTTTTTTAAGTAAGGCTAATCTATTAAAAAAGAAAGGGCTAAAAGTACAATCAGGCTTCAACCTTTACAGTGCTGAACAAATTTATATCAGTATGAAATCAAAAACGAAAAAGCATGACTGCCCACTGAGGGGAAACTAGTTCGAAATTAGCCATAATCAATGCCCACGCAGGGGTCCCAGATCTTAAACAAAAACATAACAAGCCCATACAGGGGACCTGAGTATAGCTATGCCAAAATGAAACAAGTGGAATGAAAAGTCATTGGAAAAACAACAAGTTAGAACCTAGATGGCACAACTGTCAAGCAGGGCCCATTAGGCATCTGGTGGAGGCTCCTCCATAATACAATAGCCTTAGTCCACCCTGTCCACCAACTCTTCCTCGATACAAAAATTGTAGTCATTTCCCTCCACCACCACTGCAGACGTGCCTCCCCGACTTCCAACTACCTCCTGCATGTCGCTCGAGCATCCAACGACTACATGTTGGCTACCAGCCAAATCCTCACCATGCAGGGTGCTACCATGTCCATATTCGCACTCGAGCAAGGCTACCTTCACCTTTTTGCCTGCACCCGTGTTTTCTTCAGCTCCCATGTCGCACGTCGTCTCTGCCTTCCCTCTGGTGTAGGTATTTTCTTCCTCTGGTTCAGTACCCTAAGTCCAAGTAGCTTGCACCTCTTGCTGACTCAAATCTTCACTGAAAACCACAATGCTGGTAGCGATAATAGCGGGATAATTCAACGTGCTCTGAAAACGAAACTAGGTAGTGTGGCAAGAGGGGTCAAGAGGGTTAGTCGTTTGGAAGGCAATAGTCATTCTTCTGGCGTCAAAGTTTTGTGCCCATCCTCTACCGCTGCGGGTATGTAGGTAATGGCCAGTGAGATGACCACTGAACTGATTAGAAGAGGGAGTGGTCGAAGGGGTCCCCAGTTCAGGGATGGACGGGTGAGTGCTATGGCATCGACTGCTGCCACATCTGCTCCTCATCCTATGGCGAGTTTGTGTCATGTCGTGGCTAGCAGAATGACGATTATAGTCTTGGGCTGGGAAGACAGAGGTAAAATCAAAATGAAGTCCTGGTGAGGGGTGATTCACTCGGGGATTATTGCTATTGTTAAGCCTAGAAGCATAGGAGTTTTGGGTATAATTCAGGATGCATTGTATGATTTGGGTGAAATGGAACCCATTTCCCAAATCCACACAACTGAGAATCCAACAACAACGCCCTGTGACTGTGTGCGAGTTCGACTCCTCCACTTGGGGGGGGTAAGAGCATCTAAGTGGAGAGGGGGAGAAAGTGTTCTGGTCCACGTTCTCCATGATTTTAAGCCCACTGCAGCTATCTCGACCTGAGCCCCAATGTAAATTACCCTGCATGTTAACAGTGCTATGCCATAAATTGGCATGAGAGGATACGCAAGTGGCCATATGGCTCGACCACCTACCATACGCCTATCTTGTCTGCATTAATGACCTTCTAATCACCCGCATCTGGGTCTGAAAATATTTTAATGAAAACACAATATTATTTCAAATATTTTTTGATACAATTATAGCTCAAAGAGAACAAAAACGTCTTTGTAATCAATGTCAATGGATGCTCAAAAAATACTCAGTTTGTGAAACAAAAGATATGCATTTTATCATAATTCTATGATAGAGTACTTAATTTTCAGAAATTAGGTTTTTGGACAACAATAAGAAAATATGTATGACAATAGCAATATGACAATGAAAATAGTAAGCTATCAATGATATCTTTATGCCAAAAATTTACCGAATTTTTTCCAAACTTTCCCATATAAATTATAAAAAAATTTCAGCCTGTTATGATGTGATTTCCATAATTATATCAGATTTGATATACTTATTACAGCCAGCAATGAAAACATGAAATAAGCCTAATGATGAATGCCAAACTCAAGAAATTAATTCCTTAATGTATTGGACAACCTAGGATCTGATTTTAGGCTAACCCACATGAAATTTTGCTACTGTTATATTTCAGACTTCGGAATCAGAATTATTCGGAGAAAACAGTCACCCAAAATGTAGATCTATGCCAAATTGTTTATACAAATTAAACATGAATGACTTATTAATGTATTTAGCAATTTGTTTAGTTAATTTAAAACCACTTAGAAGTGTTTTCCACCAATAATAGAAATGTATATGACTATTTTAGCAAACGGTGAGGTAAAAGATGGTTTAGAGATAAAACCCTTAGGCCCTAGGCCTTGAAGATCACTTGCCCAAGTTGCCAAAAAAAAATTCAATACCTGAAACACAAATTTTTACTAAATTTTCTACAAAAAAACTCACTAATGATCAACTTCAGAAAATTAAATATTCAGATAAAAAATGGAGCAATGGGATTCTAGGGCCAATGAGAGCTAGCACTAGGAACAATAGAATTAGCATTGGGCTTGGAGAAGGCAGATATGGGCTTAGGGGCCCCAAAACTTGAAACCCTTGTTGTGAGAAAAATATTCTCTTCAGATATTCAGATTTATTTCAAAATCTTTAATGGTTGGTCTTGCAAAAATATTTGGGACAAGATGTTGCCCACGAGGGCCTAGATTTATATCAAAACCGCTAGATCTACTTCAAAAAATCTTAGATCTAAAGATTTACTTAGATGATTTCCAAGATCTATTCCTACAAACAATCTTTGAGCCAAGATCTTGCCCTCCAAGGTCTAGATCTAGTTCAAATCTGAAGATTTTCTTGGCTGATTTCTCATATCTATTCGTGCACACAATCTTTGAACCCAGATCTTGCCCTCGAGAGTCCAGATCTTGCTCATATCTAAAGATTTTCTTGTCTGATTTTTCAGATATATTCCTCCACAAGTGAAGAGAGAAAAACCCAATACCAAATATGTACAAAAAATAGAGAAAATCCCAAAAACCCAATTGTTAAAATTCAAAATTATGTTACAAAATTTCAGATCTACACAAGTAAATGACATATCTATACAAATAATTGACAAATCTATACAAACAATTTATAGAACTATCATATCTAAAGAGTATGAGTCCAAATCCGCTCCCATATATGATAATCTAAGGTTCTTAATAGCTAGATCTATCAAAATTTCCACAAAATATTTAAAATATTTTGATTTTTTAGAGAAGTACTAACTCAAAAACACCGTACAGAAAAAGTATTATCATTAGATAAATATTGAGGCTTATATGAAGTAGGCTCTTTAGAAAATATGTGTTGAGAGTTGGTTGGTCCAACTCAAGACTATCCCCAAATGCTCAATGAGAACTTGAGAGATCTTACGCAAACACTAGATCAACCATAAAATCAAGTAGAGAAATAGAACAATAATAAAATTCCGAAGAAATACAGATACCTGCTACTTCAATCAAAATTAAAAATGTTAACCTAGATCCAACAAATTGAATAAGAAACCTATATTTAGATTATTCTAAAAGAGCTATTGATTGATAGTTTTCACATAATATTAGTGAGAAATTAAAACAATGTTATCATAAATTCATTAAGAGGAATACTACAACATGTTGAAACCCCAAAGAATTTTCCACTAATTCAAAAAAATATACAAGAGAGCCTGAGAGCTTAGTACACGATCCAAAGATTGGATCAATGGACTAACAAATGACTTCCTATTTAAAGATAAATCCTTCAACAGATAGTTTGAGTGATCCTCGTCAAAGCAATCTCGACTGTTGATGAGGATCAAAATTTATTTTAATCTCATCTGTCGAAATTTTAAATTTTTGAGAAACTTCAAATTTTTCAATTAAATTTACTTTAATTAACTCAGAAACAATTTTTTTGAGTAAATTTCCTCAAAACATTGACCTTGACTTAGCTCTAACGGACCAAAGGCTTAAAATTTAGCAAATTAATTAATTTATCTTAGTCCTGGGACCTTTTAAATTTTGATTTTTAAGGACCAACGAATTTTTCCTTCGAAGAATTTAAATTTGCTGAGGACCTAGAATTAATTAAATTTCTGTCTTACACTTTTAATTAATTTTTTGGCCAGAAAATTTAATTAATTAAGCTATGATGAGATAAATTATTTTTCCAACCCTCAATACTCTTTATATCACAATTTTCATATTTTTTACATCTCAAGGGGGAAAACCCATCTGTAATAAACCCTCATAGACTACCCATTTCTGCGACACAAATATAATCCAGTAGACTAAGCAATTTGTAATAAAATAACCTAATCAAATAGTTAGGATTATTCCCAAATCACTTTTACATATACTTGATCTATAACACTAGGACTCGCCTAAGATTCCAGTGACAAAATCCATTCTGGCTTTGGGGTAAGACTAAAGAAAAACTCTGCCGACCATCCGAGAATGGATCGGTGAGACAAAAATCCTCCCAAAATGTAGATTGTCACTAGAAAAGTAGATTTACCTAGGCAATTACATACATGACACAAATTTGTTGAGATTATTTACATCATATACATGTAGAATGGGTTTACATTGTAACATGATAATCAAGTCGATGATGATAGCTAAAGGGCATGGACACATCGATCGGGCGGTATCCATTTTTCGCCAAAAAGGGGGTGTACTGCTATGGGTCGTTGACACGTAGTGGTCAACATGGTCCATTCCATTTAAAATTTGAAATGGTATCATACCTATACTCCTGTTGGGTGAATCATTATACATGAAACTCAGCTTGGGCAAGCACACTATCCCACTATTTGGGATGTTTATTTACTAAGCTCCTCAGAATACTTCCTAGGCTTTTATTTACTACCTCAGTTTGACCATAAGTTTTTGGGTGATATGTTGCACATAAATTTAAATTGGTGCTTATATTTTTTCCATAAAGTCCTACAAAATTGGCCCATGAATCTAGTGTTCTCGTCTCACACAATACTACAAGGAAATCCATGTAGTCCTACAATTTCTTTAATACTAGGATTGCCATTTAGTTCTGTCAATGGTTTTAGTAAATGGAAGGAAATGTTCCATTTTTTAAAATCTATCAATGCGAACAAAAATAGATCCATTAAATCACATTGTTCGAGGTAATCCCAGAATAAAGTCCGTGTTGATTGAATCCCAAGGCATGCTAGGAATGGGAAATGGCTGATACTACCCAATGTTATGACTCATCCCTTTTTCTTGTTGACATATCCTACATATTTACACAAATATTTTCACAATACCTTTCATACCTAGCCAATAGTAAAATATAATTAACACAAAAATTGTTTTTTCAGCTCTGAAATGTCCAACTAGTCCTCCACTATGTTTTTCCTCTATTAAACTATCCCTCATATAACACCTAGGAAAAAAAATTTGCTTTCTTTGAATGGTTATACCTCTTGAATCATGTATCTAGACCAATGTTTTGTATTTGTGCTCACAATATTTTCACATGGTGCATAGGAATCTTTAAAATCAACATCACTTTTATACATCTTTCTAAGTTCATCAAACCCTGTAAAATAAAACTAAATTTCTTATAGAATTAAATTAATGTAATTAAGGCACATGCTACTTTATTTGACAATCCATTGGTATGCTTAATTAGAAAAGCTATTTTTTGTAAAAAATTCACCTACTTAGGATGCCTCTGATTTAGTTGTGCCTGACAATTTATAAATTGTGATGTATGATTATTAGTGATTAGGATCAATTCCTTAGGCATAAGATAATGTTGTCACTTATTCAAAGACTGCATAATAGCGTAAAACTCCTTATCATATGAAAATTACTTCTGTTTATGTTCATTTAACTTTTCATTGAAGTAGGACATTGGAAATCCCTCTTGACTTAAAGCTTCTCTAATAACAACATTTGTGACATCTGTCTCAACTTGAAATGATTTTCCAAAATATGCTAGGGTTGAAACTAGTTGTTATGTTATCCCATGTTTGATCAATTTGAAATTGTGATATGCTGCTACAGTCCACTTAAAGGTTGATTATTCTCCTTGATGGTTTAAAAAATAGGTGCACACATACTACTGAAACCTTTAATAACCTTTTTATAAATACTTTCAAGGCCATGCAAACTTCTTACCTTGAATATTTTCATGGGATTGGCCAATTTATGTATTCTTTCACTTTCTCTGGGTCCATCTTCAGTCTGTCCTTGGAAATTACGAACCCCAAATAAATCAACTAATCCTTCAAAAAACTACTTTTTTAAAAATTTATTAGCAACTTTTCATTTTGTACGACGCCCATAATAGGCTTGAGGTGTTGTAAATGTTCTTATCTTGTCATGTTGTACACTAAAATACCATCGAGGTAAACTGTAACAAATTTCCTTATGAATAATTTTAAAACTTTATTCATCAGATGGATAAAAGTTTTGGGCACATTTGTTAGATTAAAGGGAATCACAAGCCACTTATATAAACCATAATTAGTTTTAAATGTAGTTTTCCCCTCATCTCCTTCTCTTATATGAATTTGATGATACTCGCCTTTTACATCAATATTTGTAAAAGCTTAACATCACTTAGGTACTCAATTAAATCATCACTTCGTGGGAGTGGAAATCAATACCCGATAGTAATTTTGTTGATAGCCTTAGATTCGATACACATCCTCCAATCACTGTCGTTTTTTGGACAAGGACTAAGATTTTATTTAATGAGACCTTTATCTAAAAGGTACTAAACCTCCCTTTTCACCTCTTTATTTTCTCGTAGTGTCATTCGATTGGCTACTTTGTTCGGTAGAGTGGATCCTAGAAACAAATCAATCTGATGGTTAATGCTTCTAACAAGAGCTAGACTACTTGGTAGCTCATCCATAATAATGTTAGCAAACTGATCTAACATGCTTTTAATTTCTTCAAGAAGGTCTTTCAAATTGGTATTGGTGAGAATTACCCATGTTTTCCTAATTAGAGAAAAGTGTACCTCTTCTATTTTTCTTCTTGCAACAACTCCTTCCCACTCAAAAGCAACACATTAGGATTTTTGCTTCATCCTTAACTACTTCATATGGTAAAGGCAACAAAAGATGCTTCTTTCCATCCTTTTTAAGAGTGTGTGTATTCTTCCCACCATCATGAATGGCTTTCCTATCATATTTCTATGTCCTCCCCAATAACATATAGAAAACATCCTTTGACATTACATCACAAACAAATTCATCCTTATACCTTCCAATTTGGAGCTCTACTCTACACTATGCATTAACCAAAACTTGGTGGCCTTTTTTTAACCAAGGCACTTTGTAAGGATGAGGATGTGTTGTATTTTTTAAATTCAAATTTTCTACCATTTCAATTGAAACCAAGTTATCAATACTTCCACTATCAATTACAATCTTGCAACACTTACCTTTAGACTTACACATAGTTCTGAATAGACTTCTTCTTTTAGCTAGCTCTTTAGCTTCCTTTTTTGCCTTCATCATCACTCTTTTCATTAACAAAGAGTCCCTTATTTTAGTAAATTCTTCAATGATAACCATCTTTCCATCTTCTTCCACAACATGAGCACCTATCTAACTCGCTGGTGCATTCTTAGGATGTCCCCAAGGCATATTTTTTAGTTTCCCATATCTGAAACATTTAGGATGATAATATCTTCCTCAACCTATGCCTTTGGAGAATGATATTCTCCCTCTTGAATCACCTCCGCTTGGTGGTTTACTGTTGGAGCTTCCTCTCTCTTCTCTTGTAGACTAGATTCTTTTTCTTTCACCTTGTTGTCATTTGCTTCTTGCATGACTTCTTCCTTGACTTCTCTGACTTTGCTCCTAAATAAGCTTCTCTTCTACATTCAAAGTAACTTGATATGTGTCCTCAATAGTATTCAAAGATAAATGGATGATTTCATCTTGAATACGAGATCTCAAACCATTTATATATCTAACAACTTTCTTAGCATCGTCTTCTACATGACTAACTCTAATATTTAACATATAGAACTCCTTAGTATATTCCCTGATTGACATGGATTTTTATCTAAAATAGGTCTCCTAAGGAAAATAATAAAATAATAGTTAAAATAATAAAATAAGAATTATGAATTTTTAAAGAAAAAGAAAGGAAACTATTTCTTTTAATTGTATTTTCGGTTTATGTCCATGAAGGTTCACTAAAATTTCAATAATAGACACTTGTTTTATGCATAATTAAATTCCACATCCTAACGAGTACCCACTCTACATACTTCTGAGTAGATCCACATTGAAAAATATTGAAAATACATGAAAAAACATGTTGAACACATTTTTTCATGTATTTTTAATTTTTATTATACCTTATTTTGGGGAAATATATTGTAAGCTTTCTTAGTCAAATTTATGTGAATTTTAATTAGTTGTTTTAAATTAAATCATTTTATTGTGGTTTTAAAATAAAATTGAAAAATAGATATACTATCAATATTTATTAATTTATTTTAAAATTTTGTTACACATGTTGATTGGTTAAACAAATTAACGTAATTATTTTATTTGGGTTAAATTTATTTGTTATAAATTAAAAATTAAAAAATATATTAATTAATATTTTTTAATCAACTCCCACGTAGATGCTATGTTGTTTTATATTGAATTTTTTAATTATTCACCATCGAGATGACATGACTGTGTCACAGGTTACGCTGATATCAACCAATTTTTCTAGTTTGAAACAAATCTAGCCAATTATTCGAAAAATTCACAAATATATTTAGCATCTCAATCATATAGCCAGGCTTTAGTATGAACTAATATTTATTGTATTATTAGGGCCGGAATAATTTATTATTTAAAATAGTTATTACGGTATAGATTATTATGATAAGAATGGATATTATTAACGATTTATTAGAATGATATTATTAAAGTTTATTGTGGTTTATAATATTAACATTAATATAAAATAATATTATATAATATCATTATAATAATAATATAATAATAATAATATCATCGTATTAATATTCAATATATTGATATCTCAATTTTTTATATGATTAATATTAATTTTAATATGAATATTAGCAGCCATATTAAATAATAATATTGATTATGTTAATATTAATAATAATATATATATGTGTTTAGGGGTTAAATTTGACGGGTGACCTCCTCGTCAAGGTATTTTTTTATGACGTTTTTATTTTTAAACTGCTCATCATATGACTTTTAAAATTTATTTGTACAAGTTTCCATGATTGTTTTTTTATATCAACACAATCAACATATGCATGTGGAATTGCTACAAATCTTAATTCATGCTTGTGAACAAGCCCCTCATCACAAATTTCTAGAAAGCCAAATTTAGAGGCATCTATAAATTTAGATAAATAACATGTGCGTATACAGCCGTCAAATCTACCTAAAATATAAGAACCGGACCCTAGATTATTAGAGCTTATCAAAGAATTGTAGAGAAAAGAATGGCAGAGAAGGCAAAAATAAGCTTTGAAGACTCACTTATTGTAGGGATATTCTTGCGAATCTCAGCACCAAGAATGTCGAATTCATCCAATCTTTCGCCGAAGGCCGCCTGCTGCAAGACTAAATTTAAATATTCTCAGTGCTTGTAGATTTATGCTGAAATACATGCAAATTCTAACAAAAGAAAACCCCGGCTTTTGTTCAATTTCCATAAAGAGAAATTGAAGCTGAAATTTACCTCTATTAAAGCTACATGGAACGAACTATCAGGGTTTGTTAGAGTTGTTACAGCATCCTCGCTTCGCTCAAACGTTGTCACTGCGATATCCATCAGATTTTGGAGAAATGAATCAGAAGCACAAAATAGTGAGTATCAATGAATTTGATCGTGTTCTCCACTGTCTCACTTAAAGGTATTTTTACTGTAATTTGAAATTGTATTGTCATAATTTTAACAAGGAAGCAATCTTAGCAACGGTCTGGCACAAAGTTTCAATAGTTAGTAAAGGAAGTATGGTTAAATTTTACTTTAAAAACCATAAATGAAGTGAAAATTCCTCTTACCTCGGTATCTACATGCTTCCAGTTTGGCCTTAATGTCATTGAGAGTGGCAGGATCTTTGTCTACTACAAGTACATGTAATCTTTTAGGAAAGTCCTTCCATAGATTGTAGTCTTCCAGTACTTGCAACATTGTCGATCTGCAGCTTTCACTTCCTAATGCAGGTTTAACCTCGGCGCTGCACAATTATTCCGCCAGAGAATTGTCGATCCACCCAAGACCGAGTACATACCCAGAAGCCCTTGTTATTGCTCATTTACTTAGCAAAACATTGACCTATTTAAAGAAATCACATTCATCGTTTCACCGGAGTCTGTAGAACCTGCACAGCGCCCGACTGCGAAAGCCTGGAAGACACAGACTAGATTAAGAAGAGAGCAGCTCTGAAAGTCTTTCGAGGGAGATTAATGCACATCTCACATGCAAAAATTATGTATTCTTCCGCAATAATTATTTGAAAAGGATCAACCCTAAAAGATTGGGCACATAGTATTGCTCAGTCATCACTGTTTCGAGCATTTCCAGTACGAGATTTTTCCGACTGTAGAAGCATTAAATATAAAGATCACAGACTGTTGGAGCATGGCACAACAACTAGAATCAAAGACGGCAGACAGTCAGGTTGCCCTAATATTTCGGATAAGGGTGAGTTTCCAACTTTCCAGCAACATCAACCTCAAGTCCACAAATAATCAACCATCTCTCAAGGTTAAACTTTATGCTAACGCCTACTTTTAAATTT
This sequence comes from Pinus taeda, assembly GCA_000404065.3. Classification (NCBI taxonomy): domain Eukaryota; kingdom Viridiplantae; phylum Streptophyta; class Pinopsida; order Pinales; family Pinaceae; genus Pinus; species Pinus taeda. The sequence continues at coordinate 35,814 of APFE031593351.1, forward strand.
TTGCATCAGAAGTTTCACAACTTTCCCAATACCGTTTCTGAAAACTCACGAAACAACAAAAACTTTATTCCGTTAAACGTTAAATTTTGTCCTAAACGTCTGCCTCCAAAATTCCTTAGAAGATTTCCAACAAAATTTACAAGAACTTACCCCTAGAATGTTTCTGCTAAAGTCAAGAACGAAAAGACATTTCATTACTTTGAGCTAAACACCGACCTTCAAAGTTTCGAAGCCATTTTGCATCAAAATTTATAGAGCTCGCTGCGACACCATTCTTAAAGAATCAAGAACGAACAAAAATACTTCGTTACTTTGTGGTAAGTGCTTGCCTTTAAAGTTTCTGAGTAGATTTCCTTCAAAATGCATAGGATTTACCCAATACCATTTCTGAAAAGTCATGAACATAAGAGAAAGAATACAATAAACTTTGTACTAAATGTTTGCCATTAATGTTCCACGACGCCGACGATCTCCTTCGTCCTCTTAAATCCAAGTTCCAGTACCTCGAGGCTCGAACCGGTCCATATTCAGTCACTTTAAGTTTTAACTTACGGGTGCCAGGTGGATTATACGGTATTAAAAAAAATATCGTAAGGTTAAATATATATATAAAAAAGAAATTATAAAACAAAAATTTTAAAACTTTTAATTTTTAAACATGCTCGTCATATTGACGTTTTTAAAAATTAATGGCAAGTCGCACATGACGTGGAGATTTGAATTTAAAACGTATTTTACGGGTAAAAAAGCTAAAAACGGGTATATGGGCGTGAAATTTAACCCCTGATATGTGCTAATGGTGAGGTTACATGATGGTCATGTTTAGGTTACATGATGGTCATGTTTGTGAGTAACATATGAATATGATCAGGAATTGAATCGATGATTTAACATCTAGAAATGTCTTAGCAACACACGTAATCATCATAAATTTGAGGCCCTATGAACAATATTATTATTTATATTAATACCAACATTAACTATAATTTTTAATATTAACATAAATATCAATATTGATATTACTAGCATTATTAATACTACCATTAGTAGTAATATTAAAACTATTATATATTGAGATTAATGTTAATAATAATTAATTAATAATAATAATACAATTTAGTATTAATATATTTAATTAATATTAATATTTTTAATTATGACATTAAATTTTTTAACAGAAATTAGTATTGATTTGTATTACATATCTGCCTCACTGTGACAAATACCCGACAAATTACATGGCCAGTTTACTGAAAGACACTTGATGTTAAATTATATTTAATTACCATTTCTTGAATTACAATGAAAACCATGGTTCCAACTATATTCTTATTTGTCGAACAGAGAAGATGCAACAAAATTGAAGGAAAACATATATGCATCTGAAACCGAACATTACAATTATGAATCATTTCCAAGTTTCACTAGCCTATTAAGGTCGATGTTGCGAGAGGCTCTATAGGTTCATTGACTTGATGAACAACTTGTAGTTGGGGACCCATGAGAATACCTCTCAATGGATCCATCTCGTCTTCCAGATGAGATATTCACTATTGTAGGGTAGTAATTATATCAAGAAAATTGCATTCAGAGACCTAATGTTGGTACATCATAACATATAAATAATCTATATTTCTAAATTGATTGGTTCATGTTATTTTTTGTAGTGACTGCATAGTGTGGAGTACGAGCAGTCTGAGGCTTAGGAATCTCTATCCATAGAAGGGCCTGAATTTTGCAAGAGCTAGGTGACTAGGTTTGTCTATTCAAAACGACAAAAGGTAGAGAGTCAGGGGTAACCAAGAGAGGGATCGATGGTAGGAAGGTTCCAAAACAAACACAAAATTACACAAGAGAGATTGGAAATGTATTATATAACACCAAGACTCCGACAAAGGAAGTGAGCGAACACTTAATTGATAACTAGAATGAGGCAATATGAGAGGCCCAGATCAATAATTTTTCTTTTCTAAAGGAAAATCTATCGGAACCATGGATTACAATAATTGGAAAGCTTACCTTAGACCTCGAAAAACCAAAGCACCAAAGCACCCAACTAAATGATGTTGCACCCACACAATGTTCATAGTTTCAAAGCAAGCCCTATGAATTATGCAAAGCTCATCGTTGAGCTTCCAATTTTTCCAATGCCTAGACATCATCCTTGAAACATGGGAGACTCATTGCAAAATATACTTTCTATGTTAGAAAAACTCCACTTACAGATTATGGATGAACATGAGCTCCCATAGTCTAATTTATGCTCTTCACACCATGGGAGTTTCAAACTCGATTTCATTAAATCATTATTGCTTATAGTATTTTGAGGGAAAAAATCCATCATGAGGCAATCTGAGAGATGCAACAATAACTACACGAAAGATCAAGCTTGCAAGTAAATCTATTACACACAAAGAGAATTATGGCGGACACACTTACATAGAGCTTAAGACTTGCATCTTCCATGTCCATCCAACATTTAACAATCATGAACAAGCTTGGGGGATTAGTGATATCTTTGACATAGATTAATTTGGGAGAAGAGTGGAGGGAATGGAGTCATGTGCGGAACAAGGGATATTGGGGGGAGAGATAAAGAAGAGGGGAAGATTAGGGTAAGAGACATAAATTTTTTAGGGCATTAAGACATAGCCTCTTAAACCATTGGATTCAATTTGTCCTTTAGCTAAAAGACAAGATTTATTAGTTTGTCCATTTGTCTTCGAGTTTAAGTTTTTAAGAATGTGGAAGAATGAAGTGCCAGTGAAGGAGAATAGACTCGCTTTGATATGGAGATATAAAAGACAGGGTATTGTCTTTGGGAGGACTACTAGTTCGCAAGTAATAGATAATTATGAAAGAATCACCTAGAATGATAATGTCTCTAATGCCTCATTCTTGGTGTAGAGATACCTCGAGGAAAAGTCCATACATTTATGTCTGGTTATTATATTTTTGACCAAGGCCCCACGAATTTTTTCCACGATTTTTCCTTCGAGATTAAGAAATTTATAACATTAACATTAATATTAACACATGTAATTAAATATTAATATATTTAATTATGACATTAATATAATATTAGCACACAAACACACATAACATTAATAAAATTATTAGAACATTTAAATAATATTGCTAGGATTTTAATATAAAATTAATGAGACATTAATAATATATTAATCTACACATTTATAATGTCTTATCTATAAATTAATTTATAAATTAATACATGTTAACTATGGTTGACTATTGTTGACATGGTCAACTATACTCAAAATGGGAATTATAGAAAATAATAGTCGACATGACTACCATGGTGAACAATATTCAACCATATACAATCATGGTCAACCATAGTCAACAATCATTATTCACAGTCAAGACATAGCTAGTGATGCTTAAATAGGGTGAACATGAAAAACCATAGTCTACCAAGCTCAAACACGGTCAAAGATTTCTTAATCATAGCCAAAACATTTTCAATGATGTTTAATAATAGTCACACATGATCAACCATAGTCTAACCATGGTGAACCACATTCAATCGTAGTCAACTATGGCTGACCAAAGTCAAACATTTTCAATCTTAGTCAACTAAGGTCATCCTTGGTGAGTCACTATTCAGATTTGAAAATAATAAAAAATATCACTATCAATATTGTGATATTGAATGGTATACAAATCTATCCCACATCGCAACATGACAAATATTATCACAATGTTACATCATATTGCAATTTATCCAACATTGCACTGCAACACTACAAAAATTACTCAACCACATTTAATAATGTGGTTGACTATACTTGACTATGTTTAACAATCAACATTCTTCAACTTTAATAAAATATAATCACCTATTATTATAATTGGTTAAATAGTTAAACATTTTCATCTGCATTATTCAAATATAGTTAAACAAAGTTAACCTTTATACTCAATTTTTTATATAGTTGACCATGCTCAAAATATACATTAACACATGTTAATTATGGATAACTATTGTTGACATGTTCAACTATAGTCAACATGGGTATGATATTCAACAACATGACTACCATCATGAATCATACTTACCACAGGCACCATGGTCTATTTGTAGTTGACCTATACTAAACCATAGAGAACTATATTGAAACATAGTGGATAGTCATGGTTGACCATGGATTCCTATAATGAATGGTCAACGCAACCATATTCAAAGCATGATTAAAATAAACAACCACCATTGCAATGGTAACCAATCATGGTCAACTATTGACTAACCACAGTAAAAATATGGCTAAGCATAGTCAAACCCGATTCAAACCATGGTCAGTTGTAACTAAACATATTCAAATGTAGTTGAACGTGGGAAAACAATGATCAAATGTTGGTCAATCATAGTCAAATCATGTTTAACCATACTAAACCATGATCAACCATAGTAAAAACATGGTCAACCATAGTCATACAATCGTTAATCATAGTAATTTATAGTCAAAACACAATTAGTGGTGTTTAACATGGTGAACATGGAAAATTGTAGTCAACTGTTGTCAATTATAGTAAAAAAATTATTAAAAATACTCAATCATAGTCAAAACATAGTCAATGATGTTTAAATGGGGTCAACATGAAAAACCATTGGCAATCATGGTAAACTATATTCAAGCGATTGTTAGCCTTAGTCAAAACATAGTTAGTAATTTTTACAAGCCATTTGTCACATCAGCCCAAAAGGCATAAAAATCAGATCAATCAACCTCCATGAACACTTTTTCATAATCCCTTTGCAATGCCCTAAGCATCACTTCTCCAAAAAGTCCGAGTTTTTAGGCATATATGCTAAAAAACGATATTTTTAGGCCATATGCACCATGTGTTATTTTCCACTAGTGTTCGGTGCAAGTTGCATACCTGAGCATCAACACTCACCAACACATGTTGCTCCATTCTACAGGTGTGATGATTCTAGAAATTTGGGACGTTAAAAAGTATTTTTTTCTCCTTTCATAATATTTTAAGGTGGTTTTAACCATTTATTATGGATAGAGATCTCAAATTCCTATTCGATCCTATCTTGGAGAAATTATCTTTTATCCCTTTAGCTTATCCTCCCTCATAAGTGGATCTTAAGCCTAGATTGATAAATCCTAAAGTACCACTTTCACCCTATAAATTTACTACCTCCCATGGAGTCTGGGTTGACTTTTGCAGATTACTAGGTTGGGTTTTGGAGATTATTTGCACCCTCATGCTACCTCTTTGAGCTTAAGGAATGATCATCCATTTTCATTAGGGTTGAGTTTGAAGGTTTGTTTTGCGATAAAGGAATGACAAGTCAAGTAGGGAGAGACATCTACAAAGTCAACTTCCATATATGGTTGTAACTCTCTCCTTTACTTATTAATGCAAAAAGAATATTGTTTTCCTATATTTCCTTTAGGCTTATGCTATTATATTTCAATGCCATGTTGACTCATTGAATAGAGATATTGGATTATGCTATGTGGATATTATAGTTCCCTTGCATGTTTTACTCATTGTTCCAAGTTCCATTTATAGCGCATGAAGCTAGGATTGGAGCTTACAAGAAACATGGAGAGAAGGGCTTACTATGAATTCTAGGTAGGTTCCTTTTCCATATAACAATTTCTCTAAGGAAAACATTGATTCCTTTTCTCCTCTATTTTTCTAGATCATAACCCTAGATCTGGGGAATTCATTTTTATTCGAGGAAGTTAAAATTCCATATAACAATGATGTTTAACAATATTCACACATGGTCAACGATAGTCTAACCATGGTCAACGATATTCAATTATAGTCAACCATGGTTGATTAAAGTCAAAAGTTTTCAACCTTAGTCAACTAAGGTTATCCTTGGTCAATCACTATCAAAATTTGAAACTGTTTAATAATATAAATATTAATATTAATAAAGTTGACTAATAATAATAATATGTATTAATATTAATTTTCTGACATTGGAATGGTACAAAAATCTATCCCACACCCCAATGTGACAAACATTTTCACAATGTTACGTTACATTGCGATATTTCTAATATCGCAATGCAACATTACAACTTAGTCAACCACATCTACTAATGTTGATAGCTATTCTTGACTATGTTTGACAATCAACAGTCTTCAACTTTAGTCAAACATAATCACTTATTACTATTATTGATTAATATTAATAGTAAAACATAGTTAAACAAGGTCAATCTTTATAGTTAATATTTAAATACTTAACCATGCTCAAACTTGGTTAACCCTATTGTTAATAGTGTTGGACCTACCAACATTCAGGGCATCTCCGCAATAAGAAGTCCCAACTAGACCTCCAATCATTTGGAGTAGGAATCCCAAGAGTGGGTGGTAGTGTAATGCCTTAACCACAGTAGCATGGAGAGGTAAGTAAGATAACTTTGGGTGAGAGAAAGTGTGTGACCCTATGGAGATTCAACTATGATGCATGAAGGTTTTGACATACGGAGGGTAAAAATACATTTGCCCCTTAGAAGCCTATAATAATACACAGCTTGAAAGGAACAAATGAGTTGAATGACATCACAAGCTAAAATGGGAAATATTCCACAAACTAACGTAATGGGTTAATCCAATAACATGCATCCAACAAGATTCAAAAAATTGCATACAAAGCAGTTCATAGGAAAATACATAAGTTAAAAAACACACATTGCTAAAACAACTAGAATAGCCTAACTACAATACGAACATATGCACGAAAGTATGTTTTCTCTATTATTATTATTATAATAAGTGAAAGTTCCATCCATACATACACCATTGAAAACCACTAGCCCCAATAATGGAACATTACAGTCAAGAATACTTGCTCCTCCAAAGTAGTATACTTGCTCTACTTTGTGGAGAATCCAAGGCTTGTCACAATACTCCGAAGCCTTTTCTAAGCCTAAGCCTAGCCAATATATTGGCTCCCAAAAGCCCATTCTATGAGTTATGAGGTTCTATTTATAACAAATGGTGAGGTGACCCTTCACATTCCCCTTTGTGACTCTTTCAATTTCCTCATGAATCTTCAAATTCTTTACAAATAACTCATTACGTAACATGATGACCTTTCACATTCCACTAATGACACTTGGAATTTCACTTACAACATATTCACAAATAATATTACATTTTTCACATATACCCACTTTAGACAAAATAGGTTAAAGACAGCCTAGCAAGAAAAAACACTATGATTCTGAAGCTTGGGGAAAGACCAACTGGGCAACCTCCACTTGGTGTATCTCAGTCACATATCGATGCCAAGCTTGGTATTGCATGATGTTGTCCCTAAATTACTTGATGGTGTCTTTCCGAAAGTGGATTCTTGCCTCCCTTGGATTCGGGTACATGGTCTTGAAACTTATATCTGACTCATTCTGAAGGAAGTGCAGCATGGTGTTAAACTTGAATGGACCACTGATGTACTATTGCATGTTGTGTGGGTTTAGCTCCAACTCTTATCTAGTGGCCTCTCGTCATAGCTGCTCCACATACTAATTGGTCTCTAGCCAGACTTGGTTCTTGTGTTTAGAATTGGTGAGGGAACTTGCAATTTTTCACTCCCTTCCTGAGCTGCTGGCTTCTCTAGCTCATCAACCTGTATTGGTGTTGTTTTCTTTGCCATTACACATTTCCTTTATTATTCATGATTCTTCTTCTTCTCTCTTGTTCTTTCCTCCTCACTTCCATTCCTTCCTTGAGTTCTTTTTCTACATGCTATGATCTCATTTATACTACCTATAAGCTCTACTTTTGTGTCTTCCTTTGTTGTGCTATTTGTGTCCTCTACTTTCTTTTTCTTTTATTGTCGAAGCTGCTTACATGAATATTGAATCCACTTTTAGTCTGTAGCTTTGTTCTTCCTTTTTTATGTCAACAACTTCCTTTTTCCCTGATCTTATACTTGATTGCTACCTTTTTCCATTGTTGTTGGACTTACTCCAATGTTAGTTGTTAATTCATTTTCTACAAACAGTTGAGTGTCTGCATATATTGCCAAGTAAACCAAGGCTTTCTCAACTACCTTCCCAGTTTTGCTTTCAGTGGTCTCTCTTGAAGCAACTCTCCTTGGTTCCATGGTACAATTACTGTTGGAGAGAAGCGCTTCATGATTGTCATACCTGTGGGACAAAAAGGACACTCATGGTAGGAAAACATTAAGTCTTACAAATCTAACTTCACATCATGATTAAGAAGAAATCAGGTCATCTAATGGGAGGGATTGTAACACCCTCCTCCCACATCTACCCAAGTAACCAACCAGCTAAGGTAAACATGCAAAGAGAGGCCACTATGCTATGATTTGACCTCCTAAGTCACATTAAGGAAGTGGAACCAATGGAAACACACCATACATCAAAAATAGGACCCATAGGAATCAATCTAAACTTTATGCTAGCTAGCCCCAAGATTCCACTGATGTTTTGGGCCACTTGACCTTTGGACGCTCTCATTATATGGGCATGCCAGCATCTAGGGACCTCTAGATACTCTCACAAGCTTGCAAGCCAGCATGTAGGGATGTAGGGACTCCTTTTGTCATTTTTGTGCCAGGTTCCTTGGGATTTGAGCCACTTTTTCAGGCCGAGAGTCCAAGTCACTTCCTAGAACTGAATCACATCCTCAGAACAATAAGATAACAAATAGATGATAGTATAAATGAAATCACTTGAATGAGACCTTCACTATACGCTTACTAACCATGACAAGAATTTTGTCAAACATATCATGAATATGTAATATATAGGTGTAAATAATAGATATGAGAATAAGGGTCTCATACTTAGTTGATAATAGCTAAGAGACATTGATGCCTCAACATAGTAATTTCCATGTCATCCAATAGGTCATAGATACATGGATCATTCATTTACAAGTAAAAACATTGTGAGAGCCATACATAGCTACTGTCATAAAAGACATATATAACTAGCATAGTAGTAGAAAAAATACCAATGAAATCATAACCATCTAAACCACATATAATCCATTATAATAATCATAGAAATACAAAGAGAAATAACATCATGTTGATGATGTAAAATCTGAACCCACAATCGGATTTTCATGTTCCACCCGACTGTAGAATATCTGGGCCAAATCTCTCTTCAGCCATTCACCCTTATACCATATTACAAAAATGAATGTAGGATCTCATATAGCACATCAATCCAAAACCATTATGGTCTTCTAGAGGCCATCCACCTAAACACATGAAACAATGATTCCACCTCATGGTTAGACATCACAAAACCACCATCAAATTTGTTTCTATCCAAGCCTTCTAGGGCTTCAAGATCGCTTTTCCAATGAAGGCTTCGAGGACTAGTAACTCAACCCACAAATTTTACTGGGCTTCTAGAGCATTTGTCCAATGGGGGCTTCCAGGACTAGTAACTCAACCCACCAAGGACTTCAAGAGCATTTTTCCAACCAGCGCTTCTAGGACTAGTAACTCAACACACCAAGGGCTTAAAGAGCGTTTTCCCAACCAATGCCTCAAGGACTAGTAAATTAACCCAAGTTGTTACAGGGCTTCCTGAGTGTTTGTCGAACCAAGGCTTCAAGGACTAATAACTCAACCCAAGGTAGGGAAACATGAGAACAAACCATAAACAAAGGAGGAAACATATCCACAATCACCATGGCTATCTAGGAAATGGAAAGGGTAGACAATCCACTATCAATCTTAGCCATTCTCCATGCTCATGATAGATCACAATCAACAAACCACATGCATATGCAGTTCATGCCAAAAATAGTGAGGAAAACATACATGCAACTCAGTTCCTGCAAGAAAATCTCAATGTAGCTACTAATCCTGATGTCCTCTTACACTTTCCTACCCTTCCCTTGCCTTCTTACTCGAAAACCAAAGTGGATCACAACCTCCAAGAGTACTCCAAGAAAACTCTAAGTCTCCAAGAATATGAGAGAGAGAGAGAGAGAGAGAGAGAGAGAGAGAGAGAATAATGAGAGAGCTTCAAAACTAAACTAACAAAAGGTTACCAACTGATCCTAAAAATAATTTTTATAAATGAGGCCTCTATTTTATTCATTTTCCATTATTTTCCTTCATTTTCCTCCCGACATGAAACCTGTGACCTTTCACCTCCCTTTTCTCCTAATTTCCATTATTTGCATAAATAAATGTGCCAAAAATTCCATTTTACCTTTCCAAATCTTAATCCATTGCCTTTGCCCATTTCCTTAGCCATAATAAACCAAATGAACACCCACACTAGGATGTCTTGCCCGACATTAATGTTGGAATAAGTGTCCCATCAACCATGGTTATTATTTCTCCTTTATTAACTTTTATTACATGAAATTTTCACCAGGGTTGTTACAGAACCCTCTCCCTTGGGAGAACATCATTCTTAGTGTTGAAAAACCCTATAACCACAAACTATTGTAAGAAAAATATATCGTGGATGAAGCTTTATAACTTATATCGTTGCAATATTTACAATGATCAACTTGCTAAGAACCAAACCAGCATGAAAACATAACAACATAACATCATAATGGTGTGACACCCATACTGCATATTGGAGCTTTATAACATAGATCATGGCATTATTTACCAAAATCACCAAACATATACCAAAACATATACGAAGTCATATACCAAAACTACATACGAAAACACCATGCCAAAACTGGTTTGCCTCAACCGGCAAACAAGGCAGGATACATAGACTGCATTTGATGCACCATCTCCCATGTAGCTTCCTCGGTCCCAAAGTGCTTCCATTGCACTTTAAATTGCACGATTCCTTGGTCCTAGAGATTGAGCACATTTTTCTGCAATATACACTAAGGCTCTAGCTGAAATTCTACATCTGGTTCCACGTGTAATACACACCAGTCAATCACATGATCAACATATCTAACATACTTCTTAAGTAATGAAACATGGAAAACATCATGGAATTTCACTGTGGGAGGAAGTGTAAGTCGATAGGCTACTGGCCCAATCCTCTCAATGATACTGAAGGGTCCACAAAATCGTGGTACCTGCTTGGCATGTGATCCAATCCATAAGGATCTCTTCTTGGGTTTGATGCACAAGTACACTTGTTCCCCAACCTAGAACTACTTGAACAACCTGTTATGATCTGCATAGATCTTCTGCCTATCCTGTGGTGACCTGAATTTAAACATGAGTGCAAGAAATTACAGATATAACCATAAATACGGAGATACATTAGAAATAACACTATGTTTCATTAATATCAAATAATGAAATATGCGTACAAGTAGAATGGAAATGAGACTAGCTCGAGCGATGGTAGCTTATCACTGAGAAGAGATGTGGCAGCTGCATGCATATGAAATGAGTTACAATGAGGCTCAAGGGAATTTTTATTATTGAACAATAAGAGAAAACCCTAAACAACCAAAACCCTAACACGAGGAGATGTAACACCAAGAGTTTATGGGCACCGTTGAGGTTAGTTAGGTACCCAATTTCTAGGGGTCGTAACTTGGTCATATTATCTTCGTTTGACAAGCATGATACCTCATCATAAATATCTCTTTGATGACTACAACCAAAAATGTGATTTCATTCGAATCGATTGGAGGGATATTTCCAAAAAATCGTCATTTAGGGCCTCAAAACGGCTCTAGAAGTTCAAGACCTGAAAAACTACCAAAAATAGTAAATTGTGCTACAATTAAGAAAACTAAAAATATGAAAGAAACAATGGTGGGGGTCGATGTGGAATAGTTCAGTGGCCACCAATATCCACCTAGATCTTGCAATGGCTTTATATTGTTCTTTATAACATGCATATCTTGTTCCATGTCCGCCGACATGTCTCGGCCAATTCACACCCTATTAACTAGATCACTCCAACTAACAGGAGTATTGCAACTCCACCCATACAACGCCTCAAATGGACTCATCCTCAAGGATTCCTAATATCTATTATTGTAAGTGAACTCTACTGGTGGAAGGTACTCTTCCCACTTTCGTTGTTGATGCATCATATACATCCTCAACATGTCCTCCAATATCTTGTTGACCCTCTCTATCTGTCCATCTATGTTCAGATGATAAGCTCTACTAAAGGCCAAATCTGTGCCAAAACCTACAAATAAATCCTTCAAAAACTTGGACGTGAACTTCAAATCCCTGTCTGACATAATATTCTTCAGAGAAACATGCAATCTGACCACATCTTTGATGGATACTTGTGCCACCTGACTAGATGAGAATGTAGACAACACTAGAATGAAATGTTCAACCTTTGTCAACCTATCCACAATAACCATGATGGAATCATGCTATCTCATTGTCCTCGGAAACTTGTGATGAAGTCCATGGAAATGAGTTCCCACATGCACTCTGGAATAACAATTTGTTGTAGCATCCCACTTGGATGTTTACGCTATGCCTTCACACGTTGACAATCGAAACACTTAGCAACAAACTCTAATACATCCCTCTTTAGGTTTTGCCAATAATAAAATCTCTTCATTAATTTCAGTGTCTTCTGAAAACCTCGATGACCTGAATATGGTTTTGCATGAAACTCTCTATATGACCTTCTTGATCTCACTACTATCTGGTACATATATCCTATCTATGAATCTAACCAATCGATCTGTTGTAAGGAAATAATCCACATCCTATGCACCTACACATGTACATGTACCACTGCTTATACCTAAACTACCACTTTTACAGGTACCTATACTACCACATGTACATGTACCTCTACTACCACATGTACATGTACCTATACCTAGACTTCTACTACCACATGTACCTACAATTCCACTATCACATGTACCTAGACTTCTACTATCACATGTACTTGTACCACTACTCTATTGTAGCTTGTGTATAATCTCCATATATCTAACATCGTGCTAGCTTGCCTGCAAGACCCTATCATGTAAGTCTATCCCATAAGAGATCATAACTGCTCATTGATTTACCTATATCTACCTACCAAGAGCATCTCCCACTCTATTCTCTTTTCTTTTGATTTACCTAATCTCAACATCAAACTCATTGATCGCAGCCAACCACCAAGCATGCCTACCATTTAGATTCGGTTAGTCAAATAGGTATCGAAAACCACTGTGACCACTAATCAATGTAAACCTCCTGCCTAGAAGATAGTGTCTCCACATCTTCAATGCTTGTATAATCTTTGCCAATTCAATATCATGCACTCGATAGTTATGCTCATGCTCATTCAATTTCCACCACTCATAGAATACCACATGTCTATCCTGCATAAGTACTCCACCAAGTCCCTTCTTGTGAGCATATGTTCATACTAAAAACTCTTTGCCTAGATATGCAATCTTTAGAACTAATGCACATGTCAACAATTTCTTAAGGTGCTCAAAACTAGCCCCACACTCCTCCATCCATTCAAACTTCTTACCTTTCCTCTCCAATGATGTGATAGGATAAGAAATCTATGAGGAGTTCCTAATTAACCTCCTATAATAGCCTGCCAAGACCATAAGAAAATCTCACCTCATCCACATTCTTAGGAGCTACCCACTCCATGATGGTCCTAATATTTTATGTATCTACTACAATGCCTCCTTGGAGACAACATGCCCCAAGTAGTGTACCTTAGTCTGAAAGAAACTACACCTGGTGAGCTTAGCATACAACTTATGATCTCTCAAAAAACTCAACGCTAACGTTAAATGCTTGGCGTTCTTTTCCTCATTTTTAGAATATATTAATATGTCATCCATGAACACAATAAAAAACTTATCCAAATAGGGATGCAACATAGTATTCATCAACCACATAAATGTAGCTGGAACATTAGCCAAATCGAATAGAACTACAACAAACTTATAATTTCCATACATGGTCTAGAAATTTGTCTTGTAAATGTCCTCCTCTCTTATACGTACTTGGTAATATATATATCTCAAATCAATCTTTGAGAACATTGTTTCTCCCTTCAACTAATTGAACAATTCATTAAGCAACATATACTTGTTATTGATGGTCACTTTGTTGAACTACCTATAGTCAATGGACAATCTAGGAGTACCATCCTTCTTCTTCATAAATAATACCAGTGCACCACAAGGTGATACACTTGGCCTAATGTACCCCTTGTCCAACATTTCCTTTAACTACAACTTCAACTCAACCAACTCTAGTGTTCTCATCTTGTAAGGTGCTTTTGATGCTTGAGCTACCCCTACACTAACTCAATAGAATAGTCTACCTCCCTACGAGGTGGCAACTTTGAAATATCCTCAGGAAATACATTAACCACTATAAAATTAGGTACCTTCTCAGCACATCTGCATCCTCAACTTCCTTACCTTTATCACTAGAAATGTGTACTGCAAATAACACATACCCTTTTATGTGGTAGTGCTTTTCTTGCATAGTTGGTGACCATCCTATTTGATGTGGCTTTCTTTTTTCCCTATAAGACTATTTCTTCCTCATTATCATCCAAGCACTCAATAGATTTGTCATAACAATCTACCTTGTTTCTATGAAGGTACAAGTAATCCATGCCCAAAAACATAAGGTATGATCCCAATGGTAATACATTCAAATGTGTTGTGGTAGGCATACCATTCGAATCAAAGTCACAAGCTCTTACCCAATGATGAACTCGCTTCTTTGTACCTGTATCCAACTGCACTAACCAATATTCTACATGAAATTCTTACTCAAACCACACTTATCCACGAAGTTAGGACTAACATAGCTATAATTAGATCTGGGGTCAATCCAAATAGAAATAACTTGATCATAAAGCTTACTGTCCATATCAATTATAGATGTCTCATGGCTTACCCGTATGTTATCTAATGTTGCATAGATATGATGAACACTCTAAACAACATCCCCAATAGTCTGTGTGTCCTATGCACTGTAAATATGAGGCATACCACCTTGATTTTGCAGACACTCTCTTCTACGATGATCTTTTCCACAAGTCAAACAATTTATAGGCTTCCATCCTGCACCCTTATTCTACTCATCATATCGACATCCCCGTTCTCTATCTCATGCATTGAAATTCTTGGGTGGTACAACACTCTCCTTATTACCTAAATCCTGTGGTCTTACTAGCTTCTTGCCCCATTTTCCTTTGTTTTTTGCATTTCCCTTCAAGTCAGGCTTAGTCTTAGATTTTCACTTCAATTGTTGATATGAATGCTTTAGCTTCCAGATGGCATCCTCCAATGATATAGGCTCATCGAACTCAAACCTATATTTAAATGCCATTGGTAACCCACTAGTGAATCTTTAAATCTTGGGCTTCTCCTCCCTGAATTAAGGTGCATAACTCAGTAGCTCCAAGAACCTACTAGTGTACTCATCAACTATCATAGACCCCATCTTTAGCTCATAGAATAGTTGTTCATGTCATCAAAGTATCTATCTGACAAATAATTATTCTTGAATAGCCACTCAAACTCACTCCAAGTCAAATCTTCCTCATGTATACCTATAACATTCTTCACATCTTCCCACCAAATGCCTTCTTTACCTTTGAGACTAAATGTAGCTACTCTAGCTTTCATGTTCTTAGAATAATCATGTAGCCTGAAGAAGCTATTCATACCAAGAAACCATGCCTATGAATCTTGTAATTTCTTCATATCTCCATAAAAAGTAGGTGGATTTTCATTCTTAAACTCATATGGCAAGTATCCCCTATCACGCCTTTTCTACGGATGATAACAATATTGATCATCATGCGTGTCAGAACTAGAACTAGAATTCTACCAGTGTTTATCCCTCCTCCTATCTGGAGTGTCCAACAATCTCCCATCTCTCACCATTTCGCCACCATCTAACCTGTGACCACCATGCAACCTATTACCTTATGCCCCATTAGTTTTTGCCTCTTGTTCATGGCTGATCCAAAGTGGTCCCTCTTGCTTCAAATTTGACAAACTCTAAACTATTAGTGCATTTACTTCTTCTAGATTCTCATGTGCATGTATGATTATGTCATTATCTGCCTTACAACTCCTTATTTATTCCTTTAAGCTTCTTAGTGTATCTCCCAAATCAGAATATTTCTCAACAACATATTTCTCTTTTGATTCATAGGGAGAGTCTTTGTATTCTACCATCTTGCTAGCCATTTGATATTTCTTCTTGCAAGGTATATCATGTCAGCCAAAGAAAATCACAATAAATCAAAATACCTTAGTATAGCTTAAGAAGGATACCTTGTCTACGAGATCAAAAAATCAACATGATCCATGTATAACGTAATCATGACAACATACAGAAACATAACACATAAGGATATGACCATGCAACAACCATTCTAGCTAGGATCTAGTCATCAATGCGTGACCTTAAAAACAACTCATACCATGACCTCATGCATGACAAAAATCACTACATCATTGTACACTTGACTACATGCAAACTTTAACATGCATAAGAAATGTGTAACAAACCATAGACATGCATAAATACATGTACTCAAGCATAAACGAACAATACTTGTAACTAAAACTACAAGAATGGTACATGCAACCAAGCATACAAGAATTTAACTAGACATACAAGAATGTAACTAAGTGACATATAACAACATGTAACGAGTCATACACTCATGATGATGCACTCAAAAATAACAACATCAAGTTCCTCATGATGACATCATTAAAACCATGATCAACATTATGCAAATGCAACATGCACATGGAATGCAAGTGTAAGAGACATAGATGTGACTGACATGCATGGATCACCAACACATAGCACATCTAGTCTGAGGGGTGAATCATGCTCTGATACCACTCTATAATACCCTCCTCCCACATCTACCCAAGCAACCATCCAGTCGGGGTAAGCATGCGATGACATGCCAGTATGATATGATTCAAACTCGTAAGTCACGTTAAGGAAGTGGAACCGATGGAAACACACCATAGAGATATTGAACATCATCATTAGGACCCTTAGGAACCAATCCAACCTTTCTACCCACCAACTGTCGAGTCCCATTGAGCTTTTAGACCACTTGACCTCTAGACGTTCTCACTCTATCGACATGCCAGTGTTTAGGGACCTCTGGATGTTTTCACAGGCCTGCAAGCCAACTTTCAAGAACCTTTTTTTTCAATGATGTGCCACCATCCCTGGGATTTGAGCCACTATTTGAGGCCCGAAGCCTAGGTCACTACCCAAAATTGAATCATATCTTCAGAATAGTAAAATAATAAGCAAATAATAGTGTAAATGCAATCACTTGAATGAGACCTTGACTAGACCCCTACTATCCATGACAGACATTTCATCAAACATATAAAAAAATATGTAGTCTACAGGTGTAAATAATAGATATGAGCATAGCGGTCCCATACTTATCTGATAATTGCTAAGAGACATTGATGCCTCAACATAGTAACTACCATTTCATAAATTAGGTCATAGATACATTGATCATTCATTTATAACTAAAAACATGATGATATCCATACATAGCTATTGTCATAAAACACATATAATCCAATGTAATACTCATATAAATACAAGGAGAAATAACCTCATGTTGATGATGCAAAATACAAACCCGGTATGGAACTTCAACGTTCCACCCAACCATAAAATAACTAAGCCAAATATCTCTTCAACCATTCACCCCCATGCCATATTCCAAGCATGGATGTGGGATCTCATAGAACACATCAATCCAAAACCATTCAAGGCTTCCAAAGGCCATCCATGTCAACCCATCAAAACGTGATTCCACATCATGATCAGACATCACAAAACCGTCATCAGATTGGTTTCTATTCAAGCCTTCGATGGATTTGAGAGAGTTTGTCCAACCAAGGCTTCTAGAACTAGTGATTCAACCCACATATTTTACCGGGCTTCTAGATAATTTGTCCAGCCAGGGATTTTAGCACTAGTAACTCAACCCACCAAGGGATTCTAGAGTGTTTTTGCAACCAAGGCTTCCAAGACTAGTAATTCAACCCAAGCTGTTACATGGCTTCCATAGATTTTGTCCACCCAGGTCTTCCATGACTAATAACTGAACCCAAGCTAAGGAAACATGATGACCAACCAAAACGAAACAAGTGAACAAATCCACAATCACAATGGCTATCCAGGAAATGGAAAGGCTAGGCAATCCACTGTCAATCCCAACCATCTTCCATGCCCATGATAGATAGGAATCAACAAACCACATCCATATTCCATTCATGCCAAAAATAATGATCAAAACATACATGCAACTCTATGCCTGCAAGAAACTCCCACTGCAATTGTTGATCCTGATGTCCTCTTGTGCTTTCCTACTCTTCCTTTTGCTTCTCACTCAAAAATCCAAGTATGCCATGACCTCCAAGAATGCTCCAAGAAATCTCTAAGTCTCCAAGAATATGAGAGAAAGTGAGAATAATGTGAGAGCTCCAAAGCTGAACTGACGAAAGGTTACCAATAGAGACTGAGAAGAGTTTTTATGAATGAGGCTTCTATTTTCTTCATTTTACATTATTTTTCGTCATTTTCCTCCTCACATGCAACCTGTGACCTTTCACCTCCCTTTTCTCCTAATTTCCATTATTTTCATAAATAAATATCCCAAAAATTCCATTTTGGCTTCCCAAAGCCTTAACCATTTCCTTTGACCATTTCCTTATCCATCCATATAAAACTAAATGAACACCCACACTAGGCTATCTTGCCCAACATTCATTTTGTAATAAGTGCCCCATCAACCATGGTTATTATTTTTCCTTTATTAACTTTTATTACATTAATTTTTCAACAAGGTGTTTGTAACAATTACACAATTTTTACTAACAGGGGTGACTGACTGACTGTGGGAACTACGCACTGCGAAGTCCCAATAGTCAGTGCGGAAGCTTGATGACTAGAACTATGCAATGCACACTTTAGTCTAGGCTAGGGCCTGGGAGAGACTGCAGTTTACGCAGTCTCATTGACCAATCTGGGAGAATGACTCCTGGAACTACACAATGTGCAGTTGGAGCCATGCAAGGACAAGCTATGCGTAGTTTTGAAATCCAAGGTAGAGGCCTTGAGCTCCCAGATTGCATAGTGCATGTTGTGAAGTTAGAGATTCAGGCAAGGGGAGCCCATATCTTCCCATGGGAAGTATAAAAATAAATAAGTTTTGAAGGATGATTTGATAATGGGTTTAGATCTAACAAAGTGTTGATGCATGCACGTGAATCAAGTGTGCCAATTAACTAAACTGAAGGAAAACAAAGCATGTGAAGAGAGTCGCCACAATAGTGACCATTGGTAGAAAAACACGGTAACACATACGACACTAGGGAAAGGCAATGTAGAACTTGAAACAACACTTCTACAAGATAAAAAAATTTAGAACACAAGGAATCATCCATGGAAACAAGTGAAACAACACTCTCAAAAGGTAAATAAAAAAATGCAACAAAAAAAGCAGCAAAAGACGATAAAATAAAAACTCACCAAGAAAATCAACGACAATCCTATGAAGGCTCCTTGATATCCTCGGAATTGTTGAGATTTTCTGTTTTAGTCAAATAGGCAAAAATCTCTGAAGGATGACAACAATAGGGATTCAGTTCCTAGATTAGCTCCAGGTTGTTGGGAGGGAGTTAATGCCTCCTATATTTGATGTGAGGGAGTTATGAGGCTGTTAGATTCTCTATGCTATATAACAGGCAATCATTCGGATGATTTGCTAAGAGGGTGTGAGGATTTCTTGATGTAATCTCCAATTTGATTAATATATTCACGATGCCTATGTTTGGTGGACGTAGCCCAGATTGGTTGGGTGAACCACGTTAATTCTTGTGTCTATATGCTTGATGTTCTGCTGTGTTAATTCTGCTGTGTTTTATTTAAATTAGTTGTGCCTGAAGTCCAACAATTGGTATCAGATCATGTTGGAGGCGCTGGTGTGTCTGACTGCTGAATACGGATTACCTGCGTGGAGTATTGCGTACTGGAGGCAGTCGGGGTTTTGATTGCTGTTCGTGGTGTGTGAAGTTGTATTGGCTGGAGCTGCATAGCGTGGAGCGGATCGGATCGCTGCCTGGAGGTGCTGACGCTGGTGCTTGAGATGCATGGACTGCTGTCCTGCATGTTAATGCTGCTGTGGAACGCGGAGCCTGATACGTGTGCTGGAGCCTGATATCTGGAGCCGTGGAGCTAGTATCTGTTGCTGGTGCGTGGTGGAGGTAATCCGACCTGGTGCAGCTGCTGCGTGGGGGGGCTTCAAACACAAGTGACAAAGCGTATTGATAACCAAGTGCTGCGTGGGCTGAAGGTGCGTTTGCTGTGCGCTTTGATTGGAGAACTGAAGAACTGGTGCATATTAATTTGCTGAAGAACTTGTGCATATTAATTTGCTGTTGTTGGTGCGTATTAAAATTGCTTATGCATATTTTTTAAAGTGACCGTAGATCAAGTTCACCGAAAACAAAACGCATAAAGGTTAAATATAAAATCAAATCAGTGCCAGCGTTGAAGCGTGTCATTTTTTTTTTGGTTACCTCAGATTAAAAGCTTGGTACGAAAAGCTTTATATATAAACAATTGTTTTTATATGATGGTGGAGTACGAAATTGTTTTATATGAACAATAGTGATATATGAAGGTGAACTCATGTGGTGGAATACGTAAATATGATTTTAAACACAAAAGGGAGTTATAAGGGTTATGTCACATGTTTTTCAAATTAAAAGGCTTTACACTTTGAAAAGGTTTTAAAAGTGTAAGGGGTGCTTAATTTTTTTTTTAAACAAAGGCAAAAATACAGAGACACAGGCAGATTTTTTGGTTGTGTAAAACCAAATGCAAAGGCAGAAAATTTGTGCAAACGGAAGATATTTTGTTTTAAAGGCATAGGCAATTTTTTTTTAATTGTTGGTATTTAAAACGTTGATATTGGAGATTATTGTGTTTTTTGATATAAAATGGCGAAAACTCAAAGTGCTCGTTTTGAAATTGAGAAATTTAATGGCAAGAATAATTTTGAGATCTGGAAGGTGAAGATGCATGATTTGCTGGTTCAACAAGGTTTGGAAAAAGCACTGTTGGGGAAAAACAAAAGGCCTCCTTCCATGACGGAGGATGAATGGGATGAGATGGATGATAGAGCTCTGAGCGGAATTCGGTTATGTCTGGCGGACGATATTCTGTTCAACATTGTGTCAGAGAAAACCGCCGCAGGCCTGTGGTCGAAGCTTGAGAAGCTCTACATGACGAAATCTTTGACAAATCGAATTCTCCTGAAACGACAGCTTTATGGTTTGCGGATGAAAGAAGGTACCTCAATTGTTGATCACCTGAATGTTTTTAATACCTTGTTGGTGCAATTAAACAGTCTAGACGTAAAATTTGATTCAGAGGATAAGGTAATAACTCTATTATGTTCTTTGCCTGAATCCTGGGATCACTTTGTTACTTCCATAAGTTTTAGTACATCAGATATTCTTGAGTTTGACAATGTTTTTGGAGCCTTGTTGGATGAGGAGACGAGGAAGAGGTCGAATGCAGACACCTCTACATCAGAGTTAATGATGGCCAGAGGTCGCTCACGAGAGAGACACTCCGGGGGAAAGCATAGCGACTCTCGCTCAAAGCCCAAAGGAAAGAAGCCAAAGGTGAAATGTTGGCATTGTGGCAAGGTTGGACATCTGAAAAAGGATTGCTGGAAGCGAAAGCAGGCTGCTAAAGAAGGCTCTTCGACATAAAAGAAGGAAGCCAACACCACAGATACGGGTTCAGTATCAGGTTCAGGTATGAGTGATGAGGTATTGTTTGTTAATGATTCAAAACATGATCAACATTGGTTGTTAGATTCCGGGGCATCTAACCACATGTGTATACATAAAGATTGGTTTAAAACATATAGATCAATTGATGATGGTGTTGTGTACATGGGTAATGATGTAACATGTAATATTTTTGGGATTGGAAGCATACAACTACAAATGTTTGATGGCACAACCAAAATATTAACTGATGTGAGGCATGT
>APFE031593363.1:1595-28461 GCA_000404065.3 Pinus taeda
GAGGGGCGCGACCACTCAGGGAAATTTCACTGTTTTGACCAGTTCGGCCAGCAAAACACTGTTTTTACTTTGGTTGACTTTTGAGGCATGTAAATGATGGATTTTAGTGTAATTTTCATGGCACTTAGATACTTTTACTCTCCTTGAACACTTCTAGAAGTTTCCTTGATGTAAATGGTAAATATTTAATGCATGGATAGGTTTCCTAAGTTTTAGAGGCAAGTTGTTTTGACTGCCTATTATCGAGTGATTAGTTTAGAATTAGTTGAAACAGCTCCTAGGAAGCTGAGCTCGACCCCTAGAGGTGGGGAAAGGAGTTAGATCTTATATATTATGCCTTCTCTTACTCATTTTCATGGTTGGACTCTTGAGGGAGAAGCTCCTATTGTATATTTCACTTGTATCTCTGCAATTTGAGGAAAAGGAAGACTAGGGTTTTGCAGACATCATTGGGATTCTTGTGGACTCTTGTGTTGATGGTGTGTTCTCTTATTGTAATTGTAAGTGTGTTTATGTGTTCCATATCTTTCTTTACTGCAGCTTATTAAACAAATGAAGTGATAAAGTTTGAATTCATGCATGTCATGCTCAGCTTTCAAATTTGTTTAATGTTTATGTTTTCCATTGTCTAAAGAGGATTCATAGTCATTGTTTTCCCTCTTTAGCTTCTCCTCTTTCCTCCTTGATCATCCATCTCAGCTAAAAGCATTAGCACAAACTCCTACCTTGCCCAAAAGACCCACCTGCAAAAACTGAGTTCAATCCCCGCACCCTAAATTGCAGATCCTCAACTTGCCACCAAAGAACCCCAAAGAACCCCCAAATCAACTTTCAAATAAGTTTACTAGCCTAATATCTGTGTTACCTTGATTGGTCATCTCTTCCCATTGAAAATTTAACGAGATTGATCGGAGAGAGCCTTCTCATACCCCGTAGGGCTAGCTACGAGGTGAAATGGTTTGATGTTGCCTTGAAGGTTTGCCTTTCTCAGCCTGAGGTGAAATCTCAAGCGCTAACAACATGTTTCGGCCTTGAGAAGGTTGAGGTCGGATTTTAGTTTGAATATCTCTTTGTCCTTTGCGTTTAGTTGGCATATCATGGTGTTTCTTTCCTTTTCTGCTTCATCAACCTATCCTTCTATGTTTATCAATGCTTCCATTGTCTTCTCTGCTCCTAGTCTTAGCTTTCTTGCTTCTTCTAGTTGAGATTTAAGAGAGGAGACCTCTTCCCTTTATTGACCAATATTTGCATCAAGTTTGTTCAAGTTTGTATACCTTCATTCAAGGTGGCTTGACAATGTATCTTCCTATTTCTTTGCCTTATCCATTTGATTTGTCATGGATATGACTTCTTCATGATGCTTTCTTTTGTTTTGATGAAATTCGTCCTTAAGTTTGGCAAGCTCTTCATCTGTTTCTTGCACTTGAAGCTTGACAAGGTCAACTTCCTTCCTTGTTTGGTCTTGGTCACCAGCTAGTGCTTTCTTCTTAAGTTCTTTGTTTTTCTTCTTCAAACTGATAATTTCTACCATGGAAACCATAAGTTTAGTGAGGAGATCTTCTTCAAAATGTTTTTCATGCTCTTCATCTTCTAGATCTTCTTTGTCCTTGATCATCATTCTTATTTTCAGCTTCCATGATGGGTTCTGGATTTCCTTCTTTCTTTCCATCATCTTCTTGATTAGTGGTCATGGTCAATGCTCCTTTTGAGTGAAGATCATGAAGGTTATCCCATATGCCTTTTGTTGACGAACAATTCTCAAAATTGACCTTCACAGAGTCAGGTAGCCCATTCAATATTGCCTTCATTTCTTTTGCATTGTCCTCCTTGGATTCTCCATTCATGATGCTATCAGTAATCACCGATTTCCAAACTTCAATGCCTTGAGTCTTTAACAACTTCCTCATTCTTGCTTCCCATATATCAAAGTTTCCATTGAACAATGGAGCCTTCACAAATTGATTCATTTCAAATACGATGGTTGAGGGAGACACATTTTTAGGAGGGTTGGAGACTTTCTTCCTTGGCTTTGCCATTTGTGTTCTAATTGATCAACCTTCAAGTTTTTAGGCTTTGAGTGAAGGTATTGGCCCTGATACCAATTGTTGGAAACATTGAGAGGGGTGGTGAATCGGTATTCCTTTTCAATTGTTACTTATACTAGTTAAATCAATTATATTTAGAACACAAAATAAGAAATAGGAATAAATGTGTTTATTAATATAATCTTCATAATTAATCAAGTACAATATATAGGGCTCCAACCCTTGATGAAGACACCAATCTTCAATTTCCCAGGCTCCAACCTGTTTCCAAGCACCAACTTGGTATTTTGTGAGGCTCCAACCTCTAGGGCTTCGTCCCTATCTTGTCAAGGGACCAACTTTGGATTTAGAAGAACCACCTCCAAGGACACCAATCCTACAAATTTTGAGGCACCAACCCCAAGGGCTTTGACCCTTTTCTATATATTGTCTAGATATGTTTGGTAGTAATTCTTTGTTCCCAAAATCTTCTTCATTGAATTCTGTCTATCTACAGCTTCACTGCTACATCAATAACAACCTATCTTTATATGGAGTCTTCGCAACTCTTCATATTGCCCAAACAAAGTCTGCAAAAATAACTCATGATGATTTCAAATAGGCATCATGATCTCCACTAATGTCTCCAAGACTTGCTAAAACTTTCCAACAAGATATCTGTGTTAAGCCTCAATGTATGTACAAAAGCAATTATTTGTTTTCAAGCCTTTGTTATTATTGTCACAATAATTGCTTTAGGAGTGATTGTCGTGGTATCTTACTTCCAGCAAACAAACTCACAAATACTTCAATGTTGGTTTTGTCTACTGCTCCCTTCAACTGATGATTGATGACTGATGAAATCTTACTTCGTTGGTTCGAGGTCATACAGATCTTCACAAAAAAAATTGTTCTTTAGGTTGCGGTCTACACTTCTTCTAGTTCATCATAGGTCCAAGCCTTCCAAAGACTATCCCAATCAACAAAATTTCTCAAACTTTGGCTTCCTTCTTTCCTGATGGACCTTTGACTTCCTTCCTTCCCGCTCGACCTTCGGCTTTTTTTGTTTCTTCAAGTTCACAAGTTGTGCACTGTTACTTCTTCTCTATGTTAGATGTACAAAACCAATTTCCTTAAGTGAAGCGTTTCAACTTGTATATATATGATTTTTGCCAATAACCAAAAGACATGTTCATTAGGAGGAGAGGCCGACTTACGATTTTGCACATTAAAATATTTTATCGGAGAGACCCTTTTTTAATATTCATCCAAAGTTATACCCACATGGACGTCCCACATTAATCACAATCTCAACCGCAACATTATCACATTAATCGCAATCGCAACATTCATGAAAATCAGAGTGATTCCTTTAATCCCGTAATCAAAATTTTCGAAGGTTTGCACATAACATAGTGATTCCCCTACTACCGATGGAGCGGATGTGATATGATATTAAGAAGTTGTTAATAAATTCGTCGGGTCCACAACCTTATCGCAATCGGCAGTTTGGCATCCCTTAGAAACTAGCGATACTGGGGGACGCAATATTGTATAAAGTCATGTTATAGTGTTGTTGTTAAAATTGGCAACTAAGGCCAAAATCCATGTGGGTCGTATTATTTATGGTAGCTAATATTTTTATTGGATCCCTCTCATTGACAGGTGAAGGATTGATCTAAAGATCATCGAATTCCGATAAGTATTTTGAAGTTATGAATTTATTTATGTTATGGACAAATTGTTAAGTCGGCCAGCTACTTATGTAGGCTTAGAAGCCCAATAGTCATGTCTATTCAACCTCTACGTTTTAGTATAAATAGAAAAGGACTTCAAGTCATTTCTACACACACTTGGATCTCTTCCTCTCTCTACTTGTCTTTGGGTTTTAGTAGGAGGAGAGTTCCTAAGGAAAAGTTGGAAAAGCAAGAAAAGTTGGAACAGGTGGAACTGCCGGAACTGGCGGAAAAGTCAGAACTGTTGGAAAAGCCGGAACTGCTGGAAAAGCCAGAAAAGCAAGAATTGTCGGAAAAGCCGGAATTGCCGAAAAAGCCGGAAAAGCTGGAACTGTCGGAAAAGCCAGAAAAGCTGGAATTGCCGTAAAAGATGGAACTGCCAGAAAAGCCGGAAAAGCTGGAACTGTCGGAACTTCTAGAAAAGCCGAAATAGCCGGAAAAGTCGAAAAAGCTAAAACTGCCAGAAAAGCCAGAAAAGCTGAAAAAGTCAAAAAGTCGGAATTGCAGGAAAAGCCGAAATTGCCGGAAAAGCCGGAAATGTCGAAAAAGTTGGAAATGTCGGAAAAGCCAAAAAAGCTGGAAAAGCCCGAAAAGCTAAAAATGTCGGAACTTTCAGAACTATCGGAAAAGTCAGCACTGCCGAAATAGCCGAAACTACTGGGAACTGTCGAAACAGTCGGAGCATCTGTCTCTGAACGAAGGCCATGAGATCATGGGCAGCATAATAAGCATCATGATGATATGAGCATGGCAACGTAATGATACATGATAATATGAGTATGGGCAGCGTGATGTATGATATCATGGGCAGCATGGTGAATGGGCAGCATGATAGATGAGATCATGGGCAACATGATGCATGGGTAGCATGATGTATGGGCAGCATAGTGATCATGAGCAACATGATGATGCATGATGGTGTTACATGGTAAGGTGCAACAAATGGATGAGATGCGGCACTATGATAGGTGAAGAAGTCACCTTAGAAAATCTGTTGAAGCAATATGTCTTCAACTAATCTCTGTAGATATCAAAAGTCTAACAGTTGACTTCTATTGTAAATGTACTATCTCTCTCACTTTCTCTACTGAACTTTGAAGAACATAAAAGAAGAATTGATTAGGGTTTCCCCACATTGTGGGGTTTGTCCCTGGCTAGCGCCACATCTTGTGTCCTCTTGTCTTTGCTTGTATTCTGCGATTTATATTTATGTTCTATCTGCAGTTTAATTTATGTTGATGTGATTGCTAATGTGGAAAAGAAATTGAAATAAATTGCTCTAGCATAGAACATACCTAAAATTAACATGGTATCGGAGTTGAGGTGAAGACAATGCCCAAGCAAGAATGAAAGAGAAATTACCGAAGATAGTTGGGACAGGACAAAAGGATCAATGAGTTCCTCATCCATTTTTCTAATTCTCCTAGTGTGAAGTCGAAGAAAAGAATATTATCATAATGGCGCAGCGGAAGTTTCTGATGGCCTACTTAAAGATCACTTCATTAGGAAGTTTAGATCTAAGGGTGGAAGGAAAGGTAGATGATTTGGTTGCAATAAGTTCGGCCATCATGCAAAGGAGTTTCCGAAGGACAGGGACACATCTCTTGATGAAGATAATAATCATTCCAGGGACATCTTCAATGATCAGAGGAATGATAAGTAATACAGGTCATCAAGGAAATGGTCGACTCTTCAAAAAAAGCAAGGAACCTCAGAATCTCTTTTATGTACCTAACCGCAAGAAGAACTTGGTGTCCATCTCAGAAATGGAAGTCAAAGGTTTCAGGGTGGCACTCATCGATGGAAAGGTTTGTGTTCAAAAATAGATTTTTCAAAGATGTTTTAGAGTTCAGGGTTGTATCAAGTCCACTGGGGACCATGTCCATTGACTCAACACCGGAGGTCTGTGAGTTAGATGGTGACTAGGATGCCTGAATTTAAAAAGAGCATGAAGGTACATGTTTGAGATGTATCGAGGGAAAATCTTACAAGGGGACCATTCCCCTCATGTAGCAGATCCACAGGTTTGGAACAACCCATGGAGTTTGAGATTCATGAACGGGAATCTCATGTATACAGGTGGAAGAAAGCCCTCTATGGCTTGAAGAAAAACACCCCGGGCGTAGTATGAGAGGATTGATAGTTGTTTGATGAAGCTGAGATTCACTAGGAGTGAAACTAATCCAAACCATTACCTGATGGTTGTGGATGATAGACCTCTTATACCAGCACCTTATGTGGACGAACTATTTCTAATAGGTGCAGACCCTCTCATTTGTAGAAGTAAGAGGGAGTTGGATTTTGGACATATGTTTTACAGTTAGCATGGTGAGCTCATATTTGGTTGAGCCTCACTGGATTTGTACCAAGAATCTTCGGAGATATCTTCGGGGCACAATCTCTCATGGATTGAGATACACTACCGGAAATATGAAAACTGCATGATTATTCGAATGCTGACTGGGCAGGCAGTGTGGAGGATCACTAGAGCACTTTTCAGTGCTGGTTCTCTTTGGATCCTGCTTCGATATCATGGATGAGCAGGAAGTAAAATTCGGTTGTTATAAGTACCACTGAGACCGGATACATAACTACGGGTATGACCTCGTATGAGGTTGCCTGGTTATGAAAACTCTTTAGTGAGTGCACATGATGAATACCACTTTGATTCTCTGTGACAACCAGAGGTGGGATTCGATTATTGAGGAATCCCGTATTCAATGATTGCTCCAGCAGATAGACATCAGATACTGCCTTATCTAGGATATGGTAAGTCGATGAGCAAGGAGACTCCATCGCACTGAGATGATGTCCAAGTCGCTACAATTTGTCAGAGCCCTGGGGAAAGATCAAATTTGTGATTTTCCCGAAGGACTTGGAGTCGTCGAGAGACCCTTGTAAAAGGCTCCTGCATGTTGCATACATTGAGCTTTAGGAGCTCTGGGGCCTTGCGGTTCTTACTGGAACAACATACGACCACAGGGTGACTCACCCTCCCCTAGGGGTGCACAATGGGACAAGATGATTCGCTCTTGTGGGACAGGATGACTTGCTCTCTTGTGAACAAGATGATTCGCTCTCTTGTGGGACAAGATGATTCACTCTCTTGTGAGACATGATGATTCGCTCTCCTGTGTAGCAGAATTATTAGTTCTCTTGTGAGGTCTGGATGATGTGTTCTCCATGACGATTGTGTAACAGGATGATTAGTTCTCCTATGAGGTCTGGATGATGTGTTCTCCATGACGATTGTGTAGCAGGATGATTAGTTCTCTTGTGAGGTAGTAAACACAAAGGACAACATCAAAACCACTTTGGAAGCTGGGATCTAGCCTTGCCAGCTTTAGAGAGGGATCTCTCTGTAAAATTTAGCTTTGTTTTAGTGAAAAATTTAGGCTAGTTATGACTATACTAATTGTTTTGTTTGAAAGGTTTGGTTTATTTAAGTGTTATAATTCCATTGGGCTATGGAGTCTATAGATTAAATTGGATTTGCATCAAATTTTAGAGGATTTAGGGCAAGTTGGGTTGCACTATTTGGATATTTTCAAAAATTAATTAGATTGTGAAATAGTAGAAATTTAAGACTCAATAGAAATTAAGGAGCAATTAAGAATTCCTTAATTTGACTTCAGCAGAAAACATGAAAATTATTAACAGCCAGAATAGGGTACTCTAAATAACAAATCATATTCGTCACAGGTTATGTTAAGTAATTAAGATTTCAGAACAACAGAGAAAGAAAAACAATGTTTAAACAAATAAACTAAAGAAACACATCACCATTTGGTACACCACATGAAGCCTGCGAAATATTATTCATGCTCCAGCACTTCGAAAAATTACAATAAGCAGAGGAAATTACATTCAGAAATCAACCCTTAATACTTCAAATAGTGAAGTATTTATACAAATAACTACAAATGATTACAAAATCGTTGTCAAAACCGACTATGTATTATTAGCCTAATTCTAAAAAATAAGATTTATCTCTGGCATAAAAATAGGCCACGTAGATAGCTACATAGAAAGGTGGCTCTGCTTTGGTGGGTTCGGTTGTTAAATCAACCCAAAATTGTGCTACGTTGATGTGTTGGTTGTTGTGTTGGCTAGTGTGCTAGCCACTGTCTTACTGCATCTGAATTACCTTTTTAATCTAGTAAACTGCAAATTTCTTCCCATCTCTTTTCATCTGGTATGGTCAATTTAATTACCCTCCAGTAAATTTCATCAACTTTTGTGTATTTTGCAAAAGTTGGCTTCACTGTAAAAACATGTTTTACCTCATTCTGTATGTAGAAGTCATTTTCCATGGTTTTTAAAAATGCTTTTGCTGTCATATTGCCCTTTATCCCACTAAACTTGACACTACCTCTGGCCATTTCTTTCATTTTCAAGACATAGTCTTCTAGAGTGATCAGTTTGTCATTTATCACATAAATGTTGGGCAGTCCTTTCCAGATTAATGCTTCAATTCTATTACAGAACCTGTTTACTCCCATCTCTAATGTTTCACATCTTTCCTCCAACTGATCAATGAGGTTCCTTTCGGTCAAAACTTTCATGATTTTCAAAATAGTGGCAATTATGTCACTAATTCCTAATTCTTCAAGTTCATATTTTGACTTAGAATTCATGAATCTGATAATTTTGGAGGCTTCTGTGGGCATTTCTCCAAGCTTCTCCCTTCCCTGAACAATGGCTTTTATGGTTTTTTCTATCAATTCTTTCTGTTCAAAGATGATTTGGATAGATGGCCAAATCTCATTCATAGAGTCAAGAATACCCATCTAAATGGTTTCCTTTGGCTTGGGCCAGGGTTTGACCAATTGAGGTATCCCTTTCTACCTTCTGCAACTTCTCCAACAGTCTCTGTGATTACTGCATTTCAGTAAGACGAGAAGCTTCAGCTCTGGCGTTTTGTACTTCTAGAGCTTTGAGTTGCTCCTGCAAAGTCTTGATCTCTTCTGACTGGATTGACATGTTCTCTAGCGTCTTTGTCACTTGTTCAGCGCTTACAGTATGAGTGGAAGAAGTAGCTGCAGTGGATGTTCCTATTGCTAGAAGTTGAGAAATGGGTATAGCATCTAGGGGGACAATAACCATTTTCTGACTTTGTTCTTTCTCCGTTATCATCTTCTCCATTTCTGCATCCATTTGTCTAATCTATATGTTCTGCTCTATAATCAGCTTCATCATGTCAGCCTTCTGTGCCTTACTTTCTTCAATGTCCTTGGTTAAGGGGTCCTCTATGGCTGGTAGCTTAAGTTGCTTTCTCAATGGTACAATGTCCAAATTATTCTTCTTGATGATCTCCACTACAAAATTAACATCTCTAGGATCATATCCTATCTTGATTATCAAATCTTCCAAAGACTTGATCATGTTATCTTTTTCTAAGGAGGATACCTTCTCCATTTTCAACTGAGATTGAACATTGGAAAATGAAACCTGCAACTTGGACAATGATATAGCAGTGTTAGTTAATGTAGAATATATCATCTCATCAATCTGCTTATGCATCTCCATTTGATCAATGGGATGGATGTCTTTGGTGTTGAACTCAAATGTGGTGCTCTTGTAGTTTGTTGATGTTTTTGGATGGGGATTTTGGGCCTCAAGAAAGGCCATCTGCATCTTCTCGTTCTCTATGTCAAAAACTGATAACAATATACTCTGTGCGCTGGAGGTCTTCTTCCAAAACTGATTAGAGGTATTGTTTTTAAGAATCTCATTCTTAAGCTTAATCTCTTTGTACCTATCAAAACTTGTCTTTCCCTTCTCTCCTTGGACATTCTGTGAATCTAATTCTTGTTTCCTTCTAACCTTGTGATGATGAAGGTCCAGTAGAAGATGCTACAAATTTGCTGCTTGCAGGTGGTGAGTCTGTTATTATGATGGAAAACTGCTCTTTTGTCTCTTTGTCCACATCTGTTCTAGGAGTCAATTTTGTCATTTTCCTGTAATTGATCCTAAGTTCTTTGGCCTCACTTCCAGTTGTTGATGATGATCCCTCCTCCCTTTGTCTTTTTCTTGATTTCTCCTGAGGAGTGGGAGTTTGTAAACCTGAAGTAGAAAAGAGTTGTTCTTCAACTTCTTGCAAGGTGTTCTCTATCCATTCCAACTTATTTGCATACTTTTCTATCTCAGGCCTTGAGGTATGGATGTAGGGAGTACTTTTATTTTCTACTCTGAGCTTTGAAATAATACCACAAGGGTCATAAGGCCATGTAAAACTCAAGTTGAACTTCATCTCTTTCAGCATTTTGTCTGCTTCTTCACCTATTATCCTGGTATTACATACAAATGGGCCCACCTGTGTCTTTATGCAGAATTGTGATTTCTTTTTAGCCACCACAAAATGAATGTCATCAGAATTTAACATCTGTTTGATGTATTCCAAGGCAAAAATCCTCATGGGAATGTATTTAAGGAGTTTGTATGGTGCCGACTCGCATCCATAAACTATGATTTCTGTATAGATTTGGTATAAATACCAATCCCCAGTCTTGGCTTGATATGTTAGATGTAGAATTATTTTAATATCTTCAATGATTTTAGGTTGTATTGAGCTATTTAGGATGTTCATTGTTGGGTGAACAAACTTTTCAATAAACTTGTATGAAAATTCCTATTGTTCTTTCATGACCAATGAAGTCCAAAAGATCATTGGCTGCTTGTTTCCTGCATCATCAAGCTTCTGCATTGCAAAATTGAACTTATATGCTTGATAATAAAGGAACTTGTAGATTAAAATGGAGGTGTAATTAAACACCTGCTCTGTAGGAAATTTTAGAAACTGCTCATGAATACTATCAGCTAAGAATTGACTGAAATTGAATACAATGGATGACTCACTATCTATGGAAAATATGGAGAGGAACCTTAAATGGGCTCCTCTACCCACTTATTAGAGTGATAACCCAAAATATATGAAATTATGGATATAATTTGTTTAGCTTGATCAGGGAAGATGGAGGAAGGGTATGAACGATTCTTCTTAGGTAATTGGGCATTCTGAGGCAAGAAGATCTCGAAAATTTTGGCTTTAGTAGTGAAATCAAGCTTCTGGTAAAGTTGGGTGAGGGCTTCTAAGGAGAAAGGAGCACTATTTTCCACAAGAGGAACTAGCATTATTTGGTTTATAGACTGGGAAATAATTGTAAAGAGAATGTCACCAGATGGGGCCATGTTACCTATTTGGGCGAGGACATAAGAGACCTGACAATTTTTTGGTGAATTCAGGGGCTTAAAAGGTCAAAGGGAAGATATAATGGGGAAGGTTTGACTCCCATAGTCCAATTTCATCCATCTGGTCTGCATGCTTGTCTTCCAGCCAAGAATATAGCTCTAAGAAATCACAGTCACACTGGGTTTCATTAATCCAATAATACCTATCGGCTAAAGGGATGTGATCTAAATCTATGAAGGGGGGAATTAATGGATTAACATGTTTATCTTGGGTTTTTCTCTTTGGAGGCATGATTGTATTAGTGGAAAGTAATAGTAAGAGAAAAGGTTGTCTTACCGGGAATCAATTCAAGTTGAATGAATAATTAGGGGAAACGAGAGAAAATGCAATCACTTCCAATCAGGTTCAGATCACGAAAATGCTCTGAAAACGGTCGTTGTGGAAAATATGTCAATTACAGAGAATTAGCAGTAAAAAGGAGGAAGCGATGGTTTTGAAAGATTTTTAAAGGTCGAGAAGTGAAATCTGTTGGAGGTGGTGCATGACCGTTAAATTTGAAGGGTTATCGAGAAGGTGAATTGAATTTCGAATGGTTATCTTTGATGGGATAGCATTTAATTGGTTAACGGCTAGGCGACATGGTGGAAGGTGAGTGGCGGAAATGTCATGGTAGGAACGCGGTAAAGCGGGCGAAGGGAAGGTGATTTCGGAGGGGGTAGCAAGTGGTAAGTAGTTTCATCTGGGGGGGTGTGAAGTGGGAGAGGGTGCCACGTAGGGATGGGGCCCGACGGGAGAAACAATCTTTTCGGAACCCCCCCCCCCCCCCCCCCCTCCCGGCTGGCGGTAAAGGCAAGATGGAGAGGGGGGCCAAAGAATGATATGGACCGTGCATCGTGAGGGGAAGAGGATCTCGATGCTCTGACGACAATGTCCTTTAACCAAATATGACAAAGAAAAATTTGTTGTCATGCACTTTTGCTTTTTTATTTTGGACTTAGGATAAGGTTAGAAATAAAAAACATGTAAAAACACTTTATCCCATCATGCCCCTTTGCCTTTTTTCAATGTTGTTAAAACGTAGGATAAAATGGCATAGGCATATATTTATACAACCAACTATTTTACCTACCCTGAACTAAACTAATGTTTTATTTTTCTAATGGGTGCATTTAGGCTAGCAAACCCACATTATTTTCTTTTATACAGAATGAAAAACTATCTAAATTCTATCACTTATTTCTCCTATTGATTCAGAGTAAACAGTTCAACCATGATTTACCAAGATTAGACTATTTGGAAAATCTTTATTCTCTAACCTAATTTACAGAAATTTAAACATGTTTAACCATGATTACAATGTATGATTAAACAAATAGCTAGTGATTGTGGCATTTTGAACAAGTTGCACACAATCTTTATTTAACAATGATGAAGAAAATTATCTATTAGTAGTGGCATTTGGACTTGCAACACTTTCAGTATTTTTTTATTTTTCTCTTTTGAAGGGGTTCTATCTTTCATTCTTTTTCAATACTTTTGTTTTTTCTCTTTTTTTTATATATACCCTCTTTTCATTTTTTATTTTATTTTTCTTTTATTTGGAAATCATTGATAGATTGACCATTATTTACAGTATAAAACTCTTGAGGTGAGGTCCTATAAATTATAGGATCCTAATAGATTCAACAACGTTAAGTAAGTCATTCATCTATGACAATTTCCATGAGAAGTAGACATAACTGACTAATTTCTCATGATTTTTGAATAATCCACTTAGCACTCATTACATCGGGTGATGCTCACAGGGGTGAAGAAGTGGGATTGAAAATAGTTAAATGAATCACATAGCGTCAATCATCACTTCTGGGACTTGCACCTGGTAATCAGGACTTCTCGGGAGGTCACCCATCTTAGATCACCTCTAGCTCATGCGCACTTAACTATGGAGTTTTCCCCATAATCAAGTCAATTAGCTACTATCCCATTTGCAAAACCTTAGCAAGTATTGTGCCTCATGAACCATTCAAGTAGAGTTCCATTCACTCTTTTTGAAAAGTATTGAGGGGTTTTTGTAGTGCATTACATTAGATATTATTTTTTGGGATTCAACTGCATTAAGTAATTCATTCATCTATGACCATTTCCATGAGAGGTAATAGTAACTGACTAATTTCTCATGATTTTTTAATAGTCCACTTAGCACTCATTGCATCAGGTGATGCTCACAAGGGTGAAGAAGTGGGATTGAAACTAGTGAAAGGAATCACATAGTGTCAATCATCAGTTTTGGGGCTTGCACCTAGTAGCCAGGACTTCCTGGGAGGTCACCCATCTCAAATCCCCTCTAGCTCAAGCACGCTTAATTGTGGAGTTTTCCCCACAATCTAGCCCACTTAACTTGTTACCCCATTTGCAAAATCTTAGCAAGTATTGTGCCTCTATTCTTTGCACGTGTGGCAAGAGGCCAAATTTTGCATTGTTTGCTTGCCGAAATTTTCAGGTTTACAGGGTAGCGTTGACCCTTGTTGTTTGACCAAGTTTTGACAGCGTTTTGAAAGTAGAAATTCCATCTTTGGAGGCCACATTTATTGGCACATATATTGAGGAGTTTGACTTTAGCATTGACTTAAAATTTCACTGCAGAAATTACAACAGTGTTTTCTCTCTCCTTTGACTAGGTTTGACCAAACTTTTTTGGTCTGACTTTGACTCTCCTGGAAGGCTGAATTGGACTACTCTTGACTGAGCTGCTTGGAGGACATTTTGGTGCTACTTTGACCAGCGTTAATTTTTTGGTTAGGGTTGTAGTTGGCAGTTGTTTACTGTTGATTTTGACAAGACTATTTTGGGAAAGTAAATTTGATATTTGTACTCTCTTTCTCTGTTGAACTATTGAAGAATAATAAGCATATTTGATCAAATGTTTTTCTCCACATTGGGGTTTTCCCCTGGCATCCGCCAAATCTTTTGTCCTCTTGTCTTGGCTTGTCTTCTGCACATGTTTTTATGTTCTATCTGTGTTTACTATCAATGTGTATAAATTAATATGATTGCTACTAGATATAATTAGAAATTGTCACTGAGATGATAAGGAACATGGAAGTAAATTATGCTAAATCATAGAACATACCATTGTTATCTAAAATTAACATGAGGCTTATCATAACCAGTGCAAGATGACCCACATAATTTGAGCCAAAGTTAAAATTTGATGTCGTAGAAGGAAATGTGAAGCCATAGATACAATTTGATGCAATTGATATAGATACATGTCCCTTTGTAATATAATCAAGCCTGAGGAATGATACCATCAAATTATGATTCTTTGTCATAATGTGAGATCCCACTGAAGTCAATAGCGAGCCTCATTGTGTAAAATTCAGAGTCCATCTTAACCATTGAATTCCACAGGTGTATCAAACTTCAAATATGTGGTGAGTATCTTCTTGTTGACCCATCTCTTACGATTCACAAATTTCCCCCTTTTATATAATATGATGGGACCCTCTTTTGTAACACCGACTTGAAATCTTTGGAGGGAATTTTCAAAAATTCAAATTCTCATTTAATAATAACATTAAATATAATTTTCCAAGTTTATGCCTAAATAAATTTGTAAAATTTTAGAGAAGATTCTTCGGCGAAAATCACATAGAGATACTTTTGTCGACGCATTT
The DNA here is from genome assembly GCA_000404065.3 of Pinus taeda. NCBI lineage: Eukaryota > Viridiplantae > Streptophyta > Pinopsida > Pinales > Pinaceae > Pinus > Pinus taeda. The sequence goes on from APFE031593363.1 coordinate 16,225, forward strand.
CGAACCAACCAGTGTGGTTCATCGTTAGGACAAGTTGAATGAGCAGATCTCGCTTTGCACATTAAATAGATAGGGCAGAATATCCAATGACCCAATTTTCTGGACAAGTTAACGGCTAAAATGACAACAGCTAGATTTGATCGGGAAACGGCTAGTTTGACTTTGATAAGGGGTATAAACTTTATTTATTTAAATAAGTTAATTCGGTTATTAATATTCTTATTAAAATAAACATAAATGGACCATTTTATAAATATATATTAGAATAAGTAAATTAATATATTATATAAGTAAATCATAAAATAAAATAGATTAATTTACTTATTATGATTTACTAATTATAATATAATTAATTTACTTATTCTAATATATATTTATAAAATGGTCCATTTATGTTTATTTTAATAAGAATATTAATAACCGAATTAACTTATTTAAATAAATAAAGTTTATACCCCTTATCAAAGTCAAACTAGTCGTTTCCCGATCAAATCTAGTTGTTGTCATTTTAGCTGTTACCTTGTCTATAAAATTGGGTCATTGGATATTCTGCCCTATCTATTTAATGTGCAAAGTGAGATCTGCTCATTCAACTTGTCCTGACGATGAACCACACTGGTTGGTTCGAAACGCGTCGACAAAAGTATCTCTATGTGATTTTCGCTGAAGAATCTTCTCTAAAATTTGATATGGATCACAGAAGCCTAAATTCAAACTTTGTAAAACTAATAATATTTCTTTATTCATTTTAAAATCTTCTTTTGGCGATATGGGCTTCATATGGGGATTAGGTTTTCCCTTACAAGAAAATTTGTCTCGACGCTAACCAATTTTAACAGAGAGACTTGGAGAGTAAGAGCAGAACTTGAAGGTTGATTCAGTGTGTGCATCAGCTACTACTATCAGTGATCTTCATGCTACAACTTGTTCAGATTTGGGTGAACTTACTCATTCTCTTGATCTCTCATTGTGCTTTATATCTATGTTGAACAATTGATATCTAATAGAAGAAGAAATTGGTTGGGTTTTACCCTTGTGGGTTTTTCGCTGGTCATTGGACTTAAATTCTTTGTGTCTCATTATGTTATTGGTTGTCTTCCTTTGTGGATTTGGCTTATGTTTAATCTACAATTGCTTAACTAATATTGTAGCATAAAGAAGTTTTGTAATAAGTGATTGTTACATAGAACTCAGCTTTTAACAATCTCATGGTTTCAATGGGCGTTGGCATCATATTTCAAGATTTTAATTTTTGCAATGCCTATCATGTGGTATTTTATATGGATAGTTGTATAATTTTGGGAATTTTCAGACAACATGCATTTTAGATGATATATATTTTGAGATATTATGATAATGATTATGTGCCATTTTCTTTTATTTTTGAGGCACAAAGGATACACAAGTAAGATGCAAGGGTTTTTTTTTATGATGTTGACATGCTTTTCACTTTGATATCATATGCAAAAGAAAATTTGATTATGTGGCATCTTACATTTGAATGGTTGCACATGTGATTATGGCATACTTCATTCATGATATGTTATATTATATTATTAAAATCATGTTAGATGTTGTACATTTGTTATAGGGTAAAGTATATGGTTATGAATTTTCTCATTTTTGTTTCAAAAGCAAGAAGTTATGAAACACAATTAACGGACAGAGGGGTCCCACCTACTAGAGTTAAAAATAATATTTCATAAACGAACTTATTTAATTACACCTTCAGAACATCCATTCCCTCCCACTTTCTAATTAATCTTAATATTGAAAATATCACATATTGAAATCTTTTAAGCAGTAAAACTTCCAAAGTTTCTTTCAAATCCTTTAAATAGGGATTGGATCTATGAAGGCAAGGAAAAAGAACTCTGAGGAGACGTATGGCATAAAATTTTACGTTTTCATTATGTCCTCTGATTTCATTTTCTTTAAAATTAGGAAGTTAATCTTAATGGTGACAGCAATCTCATTTCAACAAGGGGAGACAAATTGGAGTGACCCCATTAATCTTTTCAAGGAATTTTCTTAGGTATCTTGTTTTTTCCTAATCTATCTTATTGTTCTTAGAAGGTCTGGATACCCTTAAACCAGTGCTAACAACTATCTTTTTGCAAAGAACAAGTTGCTCGTAACTGCATTTGTTTGAATTATTTCAATCATCTGTCATACTTACTTGTTTTTCAAGCTATTGTATATGATTTAATTTTACATTCTAGTAGTTTTGTGTTGACACTAGTCAAAGAATTTCGCAAAAATCTACTTTTCGAGATTTTGGTTGTACTTTTTATCATAAATAAAATCATTCTTTCATTTACAGCTTTGTTGTTGAGCATATCTTGGTCTTTTGTTGTATATTTTATAACAATTGTCTCTCTTTATTTCTCTAAATTGTTGCAGCTTATTCTCTACAAAATTCAGGGTCATTGAACCCAAATTCTAACTAGCTCGTTACTTTAATTAAATCTAATTTTTATTTCAGTATTTATTTTATTTTCTTTAACTTCATTGTAAATACTCTATTTATTTCATGTACATTCTTTCTTTTTGTTAATGTAAATTCTTCTCTCTTGTGACATAAATCTTATCATAAAAAATAAAAAAATAAATAAATAAATAAATAACAAAAAATTCTATTTATAATTTCAAGGCATCTTGTCTCATTATCTCGTTGAGTTAATGATATTTGAGGAGTTGAGTTTTAAAGTTTAATTAACTTAAAGAATACAACATATTTTCATGATCATACTGTGAATTGATTCGTTCCTTCAATTATTTTGAAATCTTTTTGATTCATGACAATCCAATCTAATCAATGACATGCCCTTATCCCCCAATTGAATGATCAAAAGAACATCACTAGTTCCTTGCTTGATTTGATCTTGAATAATGCATCCAATATCCAACAATTGAATCATGATAGATCTATTATCGCTCTTTAAATTGACGTAGCTAATGAACAAGAGGCATTCATTAATCAACAACACCAACGTGTACACACTCTTCATCGATAACTTTTGCATGAATAATGAGCCTCGTTCTTCCAAATGTCTTAGAGTTGATAGTTCTAAATACCCTCATATTGACGAAATCCAATGTTGTAGGGTTTTTTTAGAAGTCAAAGCACGTCATTTCTTTTTACTGTCTCACAATTTCATCTCGAACTACCTCACCAGCTAAACAGATCATGTCTGGATCACAGGGTCAACCCTGAACTAGGACTCAGGTTTCCACAACCTTCGGGTCTTCTGCGGCTGGTTTGGGTTCTTATGCTACCTTGACTATCTCAATTGGATCAATTTATTCATCTTTCAATCCTCGACAATCTATTACTAATCCAGTGAAGGTCATTCGAAAATATGGACTTTTTCAATTTGAGGAGGATGCTAATGCAAATCATTGGCACATTCAATCCCCTTTAAATATTACACTTGTGAGTTCTCCTCTCACCTAATTTAAATATTACCTACCCAAGTACTCTATCGATGGCACCATTACTGCAAAAAAACACTTAATTGCTTTTCCAAATGCTTGCCAAACATTGGGGATAATGATAATGACACATGTATGTGATTGTTTCTTAATTCTCTCTCGAGTAAGGTTGCAGTTGATTTCTTTGAACTCCCAAAGAATTTAGCACTTGGGATGAGCTTTGTTATTGGTTTAAATCAACTTATGGTAAACCTAGGAGTCTCATCGATCTATTGTGTGACTATTATAACGTTTCCTTTCCAAAAGGGGAAAACATTAAAAGTTTTCATCTTTTATTTACTAAACTATATAATCATATACCTGATATTATGCACTACTAAATTGCATTACCTCCTCCCTATTTCCAATAGTGATAAGAGAAGAATGCCACGAGCCTTGATTCTACTTTGTAGATCTACTTGGAATATGAAGAACAACTTCGAAGAACATGCATACTTCTTGAGGGTCACACTAATCAAATAGATATGACTTTAATCTTGCAACTCATGCAAAACATGGGTAATAGATTAACTACATATGAATGAAGACTTAACTCTCAATCTGAAACCTCCACTTCGGAGCATACACATGATGTCAACAATTTTATCAACATGTCCCTCCCTTTTCTCATTTTTGACGCAAATTTTGCAAGGAATATCATAATGGGAATATGTTTCAAATTCGCAAAATTGTAAGGGATAGGATTTTTGGTAATAGGTCTAATCCTACCATGGCAAACCTTGATTACATTAATGAAGAGAATGTCCTAGCTGTCGAAACTAGGAATGCTTACAAGACTCATACCACCAAAAAGAAATCTTCCAATCAGTCTTCAAATAAAAGTACCTCGATCTCGATTTTAACCATTGACCTATAAATACTCATGTTTCCAATCAAACTGTAAATTATTCCCCTTCTTCTTCAAGTAACTTGCCCAGGTTAAATATTTTGACTGAAATGGTCAACATTAAAGTTGATGTTTCATTACTGGATATGGCCACAATTCCTAAGCAACAAAAGCAACTGAAAGGATTCATTGAAGGGAAAGTTCTTGTTCACAGTAATTACTTGGAGATTCAACCTGAAGAACCCTCTCAAGAAATAACTTCCACTGCTAACAATCCTTCCAATCCCTTCATGACCTCTCCATTTTATGTATCCTTGAAAATTCATGATAAAGTTGCACATTGTTTCTTAGTAGATGAGGGGTGTGGGCCAAATTTTATGCCTCAGATCATCATGGAAGAACTTGGCCTACAATTTACTGATGATACTTCATGGAAGATAGTAGGTTTCAATAGCTTACTATAAGAATCTATTGGCATAATAAAAGGAGTTACTTTGGTTGTTTGTGCCCATCCCGAAATTAGAACTACGTATAACGTAGAGGTAATGGAAATGCCAGTTTCAAACTATTCTACCATATTAGGAAGAGATTGGCAAGTGCATACGGGTGGATACTTATGATTCAATGTAACACATATGACCATACCCAAAAATGCTAAAAACATCATCATTTATAGGGAAGGTGGGATCACTCCTTTCATTGAAGGTCTACCTCAACCTCATTTTAATTACGTTGAAGAGGAAATGGGTGTTTACTCCCTCTTACAGAGGAAGACAACCCCCTACTGAGTGAACCTCAACTAGATGATAGACTTTGATATTTACATTTTGATGGTTCCTTATCTAGCAAAGGCAATGGAGTTGGTATTCTTTTGTACTCTCTTGAAGGTAAAATGCACCAATATTCCTTTATGCTTGAATTTGATTGTACCAACAATTTCATTGAGTTTGAAGCCCTTATTCTCGTAATTAAACAAGCTCTTGTATTGGGATTTAGATCTTTGACTACTTTATGTGATTTCGAACATGTTGTCAACCTTGTTAGGAATGTTTACTCTCCCTCTAACAATTTAATCAAACCATATACTTAATTGACTTAGGAGAACATCTCTCTATTCGGATTTCTTGTAATATTACTCATGCTTGTAGAGAGATTAATGCTTTAGCTAATCGTTTGGAAATACATGCTACTAGTCATCCTCATCAACTTTATTTAATAGGCTTGATAATGTCTTTCAATCTTTATATAGGACTCATCTCCTGAATAATGAAGACAACTAGAAAGTTTTTCAAGATGATGAAAGCATTTGTGTTTGTATTCGAAATCAATCAATAGATGACAAACAAATCATATCACTAAAAGAAAACTATCCTTCAGGACTATCTCCACTGGAAAGCTCCTTTTCTCCCAGTGATGTTCCCTCATTGAAAAATAACCATATAAAGGAATAGAAAAGGAAAATTGGTGAAACAATCACAACTGACATTAGGACTGCTAATAATCCTAAGACTTTACAAATTGGGGCCCAATGTATTGACCAAGAAAAGGAAAGGTTCATTTTCCTATTAAGGAATTCTCTGACTTCTTTGCTTGGTCATATAAGGATATCCATGGTTTTGATCTTGTTGTCATACAACAAGCTATTCTAATTAAACAAAATTCCAAGCCTGTAAGGAAGAGACAGACACCAGTTAATCCTGCACTCGAAGCTACCATCCAAAAAGAATTAGAGAAATTGCTTAATGATCATATCGTTTTTCCTATTAATATTCAGGATGGCTAGTGAATATGGTCCCAGTAAGAAAGAAAAACGAGGACATTCGTGTATGCATTTATTATCAATCCCTGAATAAAGTGAGTGTAAAAGAAAATTTCCCCCTAACTGTCGTGGTTATATTCTACTACAAGTTGCAAGATCTCAGATCATGTCGCTTTTGGATGGCTTCATTGGTTACAACCAGATATGCTTGAAGAAAGTTGATAAGTTCAAAACCACTTTTACTGCTCGTTGGGGCACCTTTGCCTATGAACGCATGCCTTTTAGTTTGATTAGTACAGGTGCTACCTTTCAAAGGGCCATGTAGTTGGCCTTTGATGACCTCACCTAGAAGATCATTTAGATATATCTCGATTATATGATCATTTATTCCAAGTGTCAAGAAAATCATTTTGATCATCTCAGGTATGTTCTCCTTCAATGTACATGATTTTGCATCTCACTCAATCCAAAAAAATCAACGTTTGGTGTCACTACTGGAAAATTATTGGGACATATTGTTTCAGAAATCGTTATTAGTATTGATCCTGATCGATTCATTGCAATTGTGAATCTTCCACTACCCAATTTCTAAAAAAGAAATTCAATCTCTTATGGGTAAGATCAATTTCACTCAAAATTTCATAAATGATTTTGATAAAATTGTAAAGTCAATCCATAATTTAACAAAGCAATATTGTGAATTTAAATGGGATGATTTTGTGCATCAAGCTTTTATCGCTATCAAACAAGTAATATCTTATGCACCTATATTAGTGAAACCAAATTTTGTTAAAGACTTTTTTATTTACACAAACGCAACCGAGAAAGCCATTTCAAGCATTCTTATGCAAAAAGATAATCAGGGAAATGAGCATATGACTACTTTCAAAAAGCCAAATCTTATCATATGAAGAGTTTAAATACTCTTTGATTGAAAAAGATAAGTTTTTCTCTGGTTAAAGAGATTGGAAAATTCGGACATTATATTCTTAGAAAGCACAAGAAGGCAAGAGTCCCTTTTCCTGTCGTCAAGTTATTTTAATCGCATAACCTACTTTCAGGGAAACTTGCACATTGGCTCGCCAAGGTCCAAATCAAAAACCATAAAGAGATGTGACTTGGTGTTACACTTGGATCAACATCCTAAGCCAAGTAACCCAAGCGATGACGATAAATCATTGTCTGCTTTATTCTAAATTAATGAAAAATTGATTGACGTCACATGCCATCCATTGTATAAGGATCTAATATTTTTTCTTCAAAATCAAGGTCCCCAGAATAGTTAGACAAATTTCAATGCAAACAATTACGCTTAAAGTCTTCCAAATATTTGACCTTAAATACCATGCTTTACTATAGGTCCTATGGTTGTTTGTTGCTACGTTGTGTTGATGACTAATCCATAGCTAAATTTTCGACAGTCTCTCATGGTTCTACTTCTAGAGGTTTCCATATTGGTGGTCATTTCACAACAAAGTCCACTGCACACAAAATCTTGAGGTATGGTTTTTATTGGCCGACAAATTCCGCAGATTGTTATAAGTATGTGCAGAGTTGTAGAAAATGACAACAAGAATATGGAAGAGAAAAGTTCCATGGAATGTCTCTCTATCTAGTTATAGGCCTTGACTTTATCGGACTGATTAACCCTCCTTCATCGGTTGTTGCTATTTTTATAGTTATTGTCGCTGATTATTTTACTCAGGGGCGAAAGTTGTCCCCCTAAAGAATGCTAGTGATGAGCAAGTCAATGATTTTTTATAAAATAATATTTTTTCATGCTTTCGCTTTCCCTTAGAATTAATATTAGATAATGGAACTACTTTTATATCTGCATGTTTCACTAAATTTTGAAATCAATACAATATAAAATACTCAACTTCCTCCACTTATTACCCACAAGGTAATGGGTTAGCTAAGTCCACCAATAAAAATCTAATCCGCATTTGAAAAAAGGTCATTAATGGCAAGCCCAGTATTTTGCACATCTTATTAAAATTTGCATTATGGGCAGATCGCACCATTGTGAAATCTAGTATTAGCGTCTCACCCTTCCAACTTGTCTATGGGAAAGATGTCATATTACCTATCAAATTTGAACTTTTGTCTCTTCGTCTCATCATGCAAGTTGAGGAAATTACCTTAGATAACGTACCACATAGATTTTTAGCATTGTTGCCTCTTGTGGAACAACAAAACCATTTTTTAGAGAATCTTAAACATAGAATGAAAACAGTGAAGAAATACTTCGATAAAAATTCAAAAAATGCCAACTTTGTTGTAGTTCAAAAATTCCTCTAGGATTCAGCTCGCGCTGAAAAAAGAAAACAACACAAGTTCCAAAAATTTTCAATCTTTCCTTTCAAAATCATTGTTGTTGTTGGAACAAACACTTGCTCAAAGAACCCCAAGGGTTAGCTTAGTTGGTCAAAATCAGTGCCTTGCCATCAAGAGGTCACAGGGTCCATTCTCCCTGAAGCCCTTGGGGTCAAGCCTAGATAGTGGGTCGCAAGGCTAGATTCCCTTCGGGGTCGATCAGCCCAGATTTTTCCATGGATGTAGTGCCACTTGTTGACCAGGGTGTCCGTGAACCACGGCCAAAAAAAAAAAAACACTTGCTCAAAGATCAAAATGACGGTGTTCTTTCATAAACCACAAATGGCTTCAAATAACCACAAATGGCTCTCATTTTAAGCCATTTGTGGAAGTAGACACTAAATAAATCATCATGTTTTATGTATTTTGTATATATGTCTTTCCTTTCTTTCGTTTACCTTCATGTGGTTTATGATTCCTTTATTTTTCTTCTTCACCCTTCTTATTTATGCATTTATGTTTTCTTTATTACAATTCAATGTTTTGATTGCAATTGTTTTACTAGTGCACTTTACTACTACCTTGTTCAATACAATAGCATATAAAATTTAGCACTAAATCCTTATGCAAGCATATTTCTTCAAGGTTGTTCTTCTAAAATTTATAAGTTGGTATTATTAACCTCTTGCAGCATAAGCTTTTACAAGAAGCAAGAATATTGTGACCCTTATCTTGACATGGGTTGCCTTAGTTATGTTCAAACCTTATTATTTTTTGCAATATTCACCTTAAGTTATGCTTTCTTCACCGCCTTTCTTGCTTACTATGCTTCCTACACCATGACAACTTACATCCTACTCATCTACAGAAGAATCTATCTTTGTCCAACAAAAGATTGTGTTATGACTTGCTTCTAGTAAGTCTCCCTGTGGAATCGCCAATGTTGACACTTACCAATATTAAGCAATTTCCACAAGACATTGTAGTCATCCTTAATTAATCCCCCCCCTAATTATACAAGAAAAAAGGAAACAAGAGCTAATGACATATAATTAAACTAGTAGGTAGGACCCTCTCAAAGACAATCATGATTTGGGCAAAAGTTTGTAGCATTGCAGTCCATGATTGTTAACTGAGACAACACTTTGAAAAGGGCTTGACATTGAGAAGTTATGAATTATATTCTGCCTACAACATATTTTGATGCTTACCTCTTGGTTATTTTTTTTCTAATTCCAACTGCACATATAGTCACCAATTAAGTGTTAATTCTTGCCAAAAAAAGTTATATGCCTTACAAAGGTTTTTATATATGCACAATGGTTATGGAACGAGATTACAAGGATGGCAAAGCAAGACCTATATATGTGTGTGTGTGTGTGTGTGTGTTGTGTGATTTATCATATGATCTATTGTGATATTAGATTTGAATCGATTTGTTTGCCATATAGCCACGATATGGGAACTTTAATCCCTCAGGATTACAGTTATGTGATGTCGAATAATATATATATATATATCCAAAGTAATACCTACATATAGACATGTTGGTGCTTACTTTTGTCTCTTTTTGGACACCCTATCTTGCTACCTTTCATAATATCTTGTTCCATTTTGACCCTTTTTGGCACCTCAAAATCCATCCTATCCTTGTCAAATAGTTCCAGTTAATGAATGGAGGTAAAGTCATAATTAGGCCTATTTTCATATGTCTTTGGTTAGTTTAGATAGATTTTAAGTGAGTTCATGTTATTTTGACTAAAGTTGGTTGTGACTTTACTAGGATTCTTAAGCATGAGGATAGAAACTTGATGTCATTGGCAGATCACAATGGTGGATCAGCATTTAAGTTCTTGGTGCACTGGGAAACTGTTAGGTACTTAGCTCTACACTTGATTTAGTACCATGTTCCAGAATTCAGTACTAGTAAACTAGATGATGATTCCAAAGCAGCAGTGTCATCTTCTCGTGTTTCTTTTGACAATAGAGATGACTCCCTCCTAAATATAGTACCACAACAAGATCCTATGGATATGATAGATTGTATGGTGATCTTCGAGGATCTGATTTATCTTAAGTCTAGATCATATTTGTACTATTTTTCTTGTTCATTCAAGTAAGCTATATTTAGGCCATGGTCTCTTTAAAGGATAAATTAGAAGTGCTACAAGGGTTGGCAAGTAAGAAGGAGAGAACATTGACTTTGAACATTTTCAAAAACTCTGTTTTATTTCAGCTTGGAACTACTTCATACATGTATTGTTGAAAGACTTGTTAGTATAGTAATCCTAGCTTCTATTTCATGAGTTTATGTGTTATTAATCTATAAGTTTATTGTTGTAGTTTAACCATGTCTAAGTTCATGGTCACAACCCATCACTAACCTCAATCAAGTTGTAATTGATTCGAGTTAGAGAAGGAATAGATGTATATTGATATAACATACATGTAGTATGGTTGATAATATTCTAAGAGTGGTTGTAGTCAATTGAATTATTTAGTTTTTGAATATTTGATTTCCAATTACTCAAATTTATGTTTCAAGGTTATTTTCAGTCCTTAGATCTATAGTCTATGTTGGAAATAATACTGAGAGGGGGGGGTGAATCAGTATTATCACATTAATAAAACTTTTTCATTTCCATAATCAGATTGATATATGCTACTTCCACAACTTCTTATGATTAAGTTAATTGATCTTCAATGAGTGCATTAGAACATTATCAACCATATATCAGTTAACAGATGCAGTAACATAGAATAGATCATCACACATAAGGCACACACATGAACACCATGATATAAGGTGGAAACCCAATGCGGGAGAAAACCACCTGCTGCAATTCATCTCAATCTTCTTCTTAATAAGAAAATCCTTTTACAATATTTTGTACTGGTGCAGCCTTATACCAGTACGGGAGCTACAACCCCCTTTGCTCTTGTACTAGCTGATCCATTTACTAGTACGCAGGCTACTACCTGCTACAAAGCTCCAAAGATTTCCTTTAGCCTCTTGTACTAGCTTAGATACTAGTACGTAGGTGCTGACCTACAATCTTCTCCTCCAGGTACCACGTTTCATCAATTTTCATACTGGATACACTGAAGCACAACACTTAATTTGAAAGGGCCACATTTCATCCAATTTTCATACTGGACCCAATAACCACATTGAAGCTCATAATCAAACAACTTTCTGAATCACTCAATCACTAGATCAATATATATACAATGAGAGTCATCAATCAGATCTAGTTCATCAGATCACATAAAGATATACTCAATCACTTCTCATACGGTTGTCATAAGATCATAATACCAGAAACTAGACATCACTTCAACACCCCGAACACAACAATGATAAACAAAGATTTTAAGAGAAGTAAGCACCCTGCTCAACTGCTCGCCTACTTACGTACTCACCCTGCTCAACTGCTTGCCTGCTTACGTACTCACCCTACTCAACTGCTAGCCTGCATACAAGTACGCACCCTGCTCAACTGCTAGCCTGCATACTAGTATGCACTCTGCTCAACTTCCAGCCTACGTACCTCGCTCTGAGTCCATTGAACTGCCTGCGGTCATCCGCACCTGAAGCCCTTCTGTGCCTGCGTACCGACGCACCTGAAACCCTTCTGTGCCTGCGTACCGGCACACCTGAAACCCTTCTGTGCCTGCGTACCGGCGCACCTAAAACCCTTCGGTGCCTGCGTATCGGCGCACCTGAAACCCTTCTGTGCCTGCGTACCGACGCACCTGAAACGCTATGCTCCTGCGTATGTACGCACTTTTCTCTCACTGTACCTACGTACCTTCGGGCATAGATGATTTCAAGACTTCA
>APFE031593368.1:2544-15899 GCA_000404065.3 Pinus taeda
CTTTATCCTACATACTCCAATTATCTTGAGTCTTTGCAAGCAAATGGAAATCTCAAAGATATAACCTTTGACTCTCTTGTGAAAAATTTTGTTGAAAGAGAAAAAGCCTTTGGAAAGAAGACAACCCCTAAATCTTCTGAAGATACTGTATGCCTTGCTCATAAAGAAAAGTATCCTACTCAAGATTCTACAAGAGGAAGAGGTGGACGAAGAGGAAGAGGAAGATACTTCAGAGGTAGGGGGGGCAAACATTCTCAAGGAGAAAAGGCATATTTACATTGTATTCGCTGCAAAAGAAATGGATCACATGATGCCTCTACATGCAACCTACCATGGGACAAAATTGAGCAGAGAAGAAACCAACAGAAAGGTAAAACTGATGATACAGACAAAGGTAAAGCACCTGAATCCGCTCACTATGTTGAGGCACAATGTAACATTGGAGTAAATGAAGATTTGTTTAATACTTCACTTGCTTCCTGGAAAAATGATTGGCTACTTGATTCAGGAGCAACCTGTCACATGACTCATAGATTTTTTTTTTTTTAAGATTTCACTAACAATGTTGATGGAGTAGTATACTTTGTAGATCAGTCAAAAATCAAGCCATTAGGGCTTGGCACAATCAGGCTTAAACTGCCTGGTCTCTCAGATTTCTTCTTGATCATGTTCTATATCTCCCACCACTCAAGAGAAACTTGCTATCCTTGGTCCACATCTGCCAGCAAGGTCAGTCCATTCATATGTTTGATGGCAAGCTTGAGGTGAGAAAAGCATATGATCACTCACTTGTCATGAGGGGAATCGAAGAAGAAAGACTTTTCAAACTGCAAGGAACATTTGATCATGCACAACATTTCTCATATATTTCTCATCATGAAGAAGGTACACTTCCATCAAATTTATTAGGGCATGCTAGATTTGGACATTTAAATTATGACAGTCTTCGTTTATTGAAGAAAAATGGTGTTGCTGGTTTGCCTACAATTCCTAGAAAACTTAAGCAATGTGATGCTTGCATTCTAGGAAGGCATAGCAAACAGTCCTTTCATGACTCACATTCAAGAGCACATAGGAAGCTTGAAATTATTCATTCAGATTTATGTGGTCCAATGCATGTTCCTTCTGCAAATGGAAATAAATATATCATGACATTTATTGATGACTACACCAGAATGTGTTGGGTTTATTTATTGAAGAACAAATCTGATGCTTTCCTAACATTCAAGAATTTTCATAAATGGATTGAAAATGATGCACAATCTCATATTGGGTCTATTCGCACTGATAATGGAAAGGAATATACATCAAATGAATTTGAACACTATCTTTGCCAACATGGGATTAAACATCAAACAACTGTGCCTTATAATCCCCAACAGAATGGTGTAGCTGAAAGAATGAATAGAACACTCTTGAATATGGTACGATCCATGCTTTCTTTCAAAAATGTAAAGATAATGTTTTGGGCTGATGCTGTTCTATGTGCTGCATATATAAAGAATAGATGTCCATCTAGTGCTATAAGAAACAAGACTCCTTATGAATTGTGGTATGGACATGTTCCTTCGGTAAAACATCTCAGGATTTTTGGTTCCAACTGTTATGCTTTGATACCAAAGGTACATAGAAACAAACTTGGTGCTAGAAGTCGTAAGTGTATATTCTTGGGGTATTCAAACACCTCCAAAGCATACCGCCTCTATGATGAAGAAAATAAAAAGATTGTTATATCTAGAGATGTAATTTTTCTTGAATCATCCAAATCTGACAATGTTGTTGAGCGGCAACTTGATCACTTGGATAGATTCGCAAAAATGAAATCATTTCAAGAATTTGAAAATCAGATTCCACATCTTGAAGGGGGAATTCCTATACTAGATCAACATGTGGAATCTTCTTCTGAAGAAGATTCTCCCCCGTCTAAAACTCCAACAACGGATGATGCTTTAAGTGATGTAATTGATAGAATTGGGAGACTCAATCTTGATTCACTCCCAACTCAATCAACAGAGCAGTCTGGACCATCTCAGAAAGGTCCCCCAAAGTGGCTGACAAAGACACTTGAAAGTGTTCATCCTGATGAAATTCGAAAAACAGGAACCAGAAGTGCAAATCGACAAAATGGAGGTGATGTAGATGACTCTAATTCACCTATTGATATGGATGTTTCTTATGATTGTGAATTGAACTTGTCTACAGATTTTGAACCAACTTCCTTTAAAGAAGCTGCTTCTCATGATGCATGGAAAGAAGCAATGCAAAAGGAGTATGATGCCCTCATAAAGAACGACACTTGGAAGCTTGTTGATCCTCCATTTGGAACCAAACCAATTGGCTGCAAGTGGGTCTACAAAAACAAGTACAAAGCTGATGGCTCACTTGACAAGCACAAAGCTAGGCTTGTGGCAAAAGGTTTTGCACAGAAGGAAGGGGTCGATTATGAGGAAACTTTTGCTCCCACAGCAAAATGGCCACCATCCGGACACTCTTTGCACTGGCAGCTCAGAAAGGTTGGAAAGTCCATCAAATGGATGTAAAAATTGCCATCTTAAATGGAGATCTAAAAGAAAATGTTTTTATGTCCCAGCCTGAAGGATTTGTTGTGAAAGGACATGAACATAAAGTATGCAAACTTGTGAAGTCCTTGTATGGCCTCAAACAAGCACCACGAGCCTGGTATGAAAAGCTAACTGAGCATCTTCTGAAACTCAACTTCAATCATTTTGATCTTGATGATGCAACTTTATTTGTCAAGAAAGTTGGCAAAACAGTTGTATATCTTGTGGTATATGTAGATGATCTTTTAATGACAGGGAACAATGAAAGTTATATTGCATCCATAAAGAAAGAATTAGAAAAAATCTTTGAAATGACTGATTTGGGCTATGTTCATTACTATCTTGGCATTGAAGTAACCCAACATTCAAAATCCATATTTCTTTCTCAAAAGAAATACATTGGAGATTTGTTAAACAGATTTGGCATGACAGAATGCAATCCTCTTTATACTCCAATGGAACAAAACTTGAGGCTCACATCTATTGAAGGAAAGGAATTTGAGGATGCAACAAAGTACAAATAGCTTATAGGAAGTCTCATCTATCTCACTACTACTAGATCAGACATTTCATTTGCTGTTGGAATCCTCTCCAGGTTTATGCAAAAGCCTTGTGAGGACATTGGTCTGCTGCAAAAAGAGTTCTAAGGTACTTGAAGGGAACTCAAGACCTTGGAATCAAGTATACACAGGTAGACGACTTCAGCTTGATTGGGTACTCTGATTCAGACTTCGATGGAGACAAAGAAACTGGAGTATCTACTTCAGGATATGCTATGAGTCTTGGATCAGGAGCTGTCTCTTGGAGATCACGCAAACAATCAGTTCCATCAGATTCCACAACAGAAGCAGAATACGTGGCAGCAGCTGAAGCAACAAAAGAAATTGTGTGGCTCAGGAAAATTCTTGAAGATTTGCAGGTGAAACAAGTACAATCAATTCCACTCATGATTGACAACACCTCTGCAATAAAGTTGGCCAAGAACCCAAAGTTTCATGATCGTACAAATCATATCAATACTAAATATCATTTGATCCAACATCATGTTGAGGCCAAAACAATTCATCTCCGCCATTGTTCCACAAATGAGCAAGTTGGAATCTTCACCAAAGCGTGGAGAGAAAGCTTGAAAAGATCGAACGATGCTTGACTCGCCAAACCCTTCAGATTAGGGGGAATGTTGACACCTAATCCGAAATGGATGGGTGAACTGGACAGTCATCCAGAAGATGAACTGATCCGTTTTATTTATGTATATAAATGTATGTTACCTAATGAATAATACAATCAGTTTTCTCTCACTCATTTATTCAGAAGTTACCCTGGCCTGACATCTTTTCTCTTGTCTCTCGAACTTACCTCCAACTTGATTGTGTATTCTGTCTTTATTCATGGATTTTTGTCATTTGAACCCATGCCCGCTCAGTTCCTCTTTCGCCTCTATCGATTCACTTTCTGCAGCTGTGCATGGAGTTCCCTGTTCGACATCAACGTGAATGTTCAGGGAGTGGCCACGTGTCCCCATCTCAACAGTGTCAGCCTGCTCGTCGGTTCATTTCTCTAGTTATTCCATGGATGCATCCTTCCTCCACCGTGGTGGTCAAACGGATTCCAAATCCCTTTAGAACGTGGCTTAATTCCTTGTCAATTCTGCTTCTTTCTATCAGGCGCAATCTTAGCCGTCTGATCTGGGCTCCTCTAGATCCAACGTCATATGCACGTCCCGCATGGTTGACTTGCTCGACCGATAGCGTGCAATCAACGATGGTTTTCTCTCACCTCCACTGCCACGCGTCGATCATTGAGTGGGATCGCTCCGTTTTCTCCAAAACCATTTACCGTTTGAGGGCACCCTGATCAATACCGTCGATTTTCTAAAGCACGGGTCCCGCCTTCGTACGTTAGCACTTTTTGTTTCTCTGCCCACAGTTCTCTGGCTCCCAACACGACCGAGTGCTTAAGGCTCCTCCATTTTTCCCCTGTTCGCCCATCGATGCGCGATTAGTGCTAGGCACTAATCGTGCATCAAAAATCACCTCCTTTTCCTGATCTAGGACTCGTAGGGGCTAATTTAGCAACCTGTGCAGTCTCCATGGGCCTCGGTCAGCGCACTTTGACCGAGGTCCTCGTCGTTCCACACTGGCTGCCATTGCCACTGGTTCAGGGTGTTTTGATGTTGTTTTGGATTCTTCAAAGACTTGTTTCGTCCTGATACGATCATGGTTCTTTGACAGTATTTTATGGATCCAATTTGGATCACGGCCTTCCCACTGAAAGAGCTTTTAGACCACCAAAAGTTTGTTTACTTCAAGCATCGACTAAGTGAGGAAACTGTTGTCTCACTTTCCCAATCTCAATACACTTCGCACTGCTCGGCTTTGAAACTTTAAGCCCAATCCTGAGGTATTCCACTTGTCCACTGCGTGTCATCCTTACCTTCTTGTCCAGCACTGTGTCTTGCCATAATTCATTAAGAGATTCAGGTAGTAGGTCATCAACAGAAGGTAATTGACTCTGCTCTTCAAGGTCCTCAATCATTGAAGGTTCAAACAACCTCAAGCAATCTGTGTTCACAACTAAGTAGATGTGCATGTAAGCTGGTAGATCAAGGCAAAAAGAATTTTTACCAATCTTCTCAAGTATCCTGAAGGGTCCATACCTGATAGGTTTTAGCTTTTTACTTTCACCTTGCATCTTGTCCTTGCTAATATACAGCCAGACTTGGTCTCCAACTTGAAAACTATGCTCCATCCAATGCTTATCATGCCTAGCCTTGTACTTGGCCTGGCTCTTTTCCAACTGTTCCTATACTACTTGGTGGATCGCCTGGATCTGTTCAATGAACCTAGTTGCCTTGTCCACATCATTGTGTCTAACAACCATGGTATCTTTACTAAAGACAAAATCCAAAGGAGACCTTGGTATGAAACCAAAATAGGTCTCAAAAGGAGATCTCTGTGTAGAAGAGTGTTTGGCTCTATTGTAAGCATGCTGCACATAACACAAGTGTTCATCCCAAATCTTAGGGTGTTTGCTGCAATATCCTCTTAGTAATTGGATCACCATCCTGTTAACTACTTCTATCTGGCCATCTATTTGTGGATGAAAAGCTGTGCTTTTCTTTAATTTGGTGTCCATTAGTTCCCACAGACTTGACCAAAACTTCCCCACAAATTGGGTGTCTCGATCAGATACAATAGAAGTGGGTAATCCAAAATGAAACCATACATGTTCAGAGAACAATTTTGCAGTTTGTTCAGCTGTAATATCTTTACTATAGGGTATCAAAATAAAAATTTTGCTAAACCTATCCACAACAACATATAGATAATAATGACCTTTCCTATATTTAGCCAGTCCTCCAACTAAATCCATGGAAATGCTTTCCCAAGGGTGAGAAGGAACTGGCAAGGGAGTGTACAAGCCTATTTTTCTGTTGCTGGGCTTTCTTTTCGCACACATAGCACATCCCTTTACATATCTAGAAACTGTCTCACTCATTCTTGGCCAATAGCAGAACCTTTACAGCTGTGCAACTGTTTGGATCTCAAATGGTTTTTGTAAATTTGGCAGTGTTAGTACATGTGTTGTACTAATCTTTCTTTCAACGTGTCAAGGCTTTTTGTTGTTTGCATCCCCACTGAAACACCTTGTTCAATCCTGTCAAGGCATGCAAGGGAGTTGCAATTGAGGAAAAATTTGTAATGAACTTCCTCCAATATTGTTTTTCTCCTAAGAAGCTTCTCACTTCTGTAGCAGACTTGGTTTTAGGCAAGTTTACAATGACTGCCACTTTAGAGGGATCTATTTTCAATTTCCCCCCCTCCTACTATATGACCCAAATAATTTAGAGGTTTTTCCAAATTCACATTTGGAGAGTTTAACATAAATTTTTTCTCTTTTCAAAACATCTAATGTCTGCTTAACATGCCTTAAATGTTCTTCCCATGTTTTACTAAAAATCATAATGTCATCCAAATACACAATAACAAAATTGTCAAGAAAAGGTCTGAGTACATCATTCATTAATCTCATGAAAGTAGCAGGGGCATTGTTCAAGCCAAAAGGCATAACCAGCCATTCATACAATCCCTCCTTTGTTTTGAAAGTAGTATTCCATGCATCTTATTCTGCAACTCTGACCTGATGGTATTCACTGTGCAAATCCAGCTTGGTGAAATGAACAACTTCCTTAAATTGATCTAAAATATCATCTATGCAAGGAAGGGGATAACGATTTCTTATCGTTATCTTATTCAGCACTCGGTAGTCACTGCACATTCTCCACAAGCCATCTTTCTTTCTCACCAAAACAATCGGTGACCCACACGTTGATGTGCTAGGCTTGATGAACCTTTTCTCGAGCAACTCCTACACCTAACTCTTGATTTCAACATTCTCTAAAGCATACAACCTTTTATACCTCTGGCTGCAATGATTGTTTCATCTCTCGAGTCTGAGTCCAAATCTTTCTAAATAGCTGCAACAGTCTTCTTCTTCTTTCCCTCTAACCTCTTAGGTCTCAGCTCTGGATGCAGAATCCAACAATGCTCATCACCATGCCCATCCTTTTTACAGTGAGTGCATGAAGCTTCACTTTTCTATGCAGTGTTAGCCTTCCTTTCTTTCCACTTCTACTTTCTTTTCTCCTTGCTCTTGCTTACAGTGGGTTGGGATGGTCCCACAACTTCTGGATTTCCATTCCTTCCTCTAGCTTCTAGATGAGTAGCTTGTAAAAATACCTCATCTATACTAGTGGGATTAAACATGAGGATGGTATGCCTCATGTAGCTGTGTATACCACTAATGTACTTCAAAAGAGTTTCTGGTGAGTCTAATGAGATACCCAACATCAATGCTCTCTTTCTGAACTCTTGAGTATACCCTTGCACAATTTTCCCTTTCAACTGCCAAAGAATTTTCCAACTCATCATGGCTTGTTGCATGTAGGCCAATGGATAGAACTCCTTTTTGATTGCAGCAATAAATTCACTCCAGACAGAGATGGTCTTGCCATGCTTCTTCATATCAGCTTGGGTTCTGCCTTCCCACCAAACCAAGGTAGTGCCTCCTAGGCGTAGGCTTGCCAGCTGAATCTTACTCTTGTCCGAGTCTACGTTCCGTACCCTGCAATATACATCAATTTGTCTAATCCAATTGTCCAACTTTTCAGAATTTAGCTCTCCATCATATATAGGCAAATCAAATTTAACATCTAGTTTAATCAAAAAGGTTTTCTTATTATGCACAGGGCTATTAGGAGGTGTAGGAAAGCTTTCTTCTTTCCCTTTCCCTTTTGAGTGGTCATGGGAATGAGATTCACCCTCTTCTTTATCTTGCTTCAAGCCTGATGAATCTTCATCCTTATGCTTTCTGAAGTGCCTATACATTTCTTCTACCATAGAATTTAAAGCTAGGAATCTTTCTATGAATTGAGGGTCTGGCCCTATAGAACCTTCCTCTGTCATTGTCTTCCAAGGATAGACTCTCCCAATTTCAGGATTTTCTTCCACCAACTCTCCTTCTCCTAATTTGAGCTTTGATCTAGTGAGCATTCACAGCTAAACCAACACAAGCTTGTCTGACTTGACAACCTATTGCTCTGATACCACTTGATCTGATAATAACCCTATGAGTGAAATTAGTTGAAGATTTATTAAAACAAAGGTATTACAGACTCATGTGCTGGTGTGTGTTCTGTGTTATTCAAGCAACGGATCAATCGGATTACAAATACATAGACATTTAAATGGAAGGACAACGGAGAAATACAACAGGAAATCAAATAGACACAAGAAATTTTAATAAGGAGTTCACCCTATTCTCTAGGGCTACATCTCCGGTCCCGCTTTCAGTGGTGGCCTTGTTTTATTGTGCCTTTAGTAGAGAATTACAATGCAAGGACTCAATGTGAGTTCTCCTGAAGTAGGTTTTGCTTGGCAGGGTGGTTCTTAGATTTCCCAAGCCACTGGAGTGCACAAACTCTTATTCTTCCTACCAGCTCTGTGACCTTTGGGTCTACAATGGATAGAGCCGAATGTGATACTCAATCTGGATAGATTCCCCTATGGGATGGCTTGAATCTTTAAGCTCTAGTGCTCGATGTTTTCACTAGTTAGCTCAACCCTCTGTCTCTTTCTGCTCTTGTCTTGCTTTTATACCTTCTTCTCTGTGTATTCCGTCATCCTCTTGGGGTTCTGGTCTTTTTTTCTCTCGTCTCTTCGACTTAACTCCGACTTGACTGTGTATTCCATCTCTATTCATGGATTTTTGTCATTCGAACCCATGCCCGCTCAGTTCCTCTTCTGCCTCTATCGATTCACCTTCTGCAGTTGCGCTTGGAGTTCCTTGTTCGCCGTTAGCATGAATGTTCAGGGAGTGGCCACATGTCCCCATCCAAACAGCGCCAACCTGCTCGTCAGTTCGTTTCTCTAGTTACACCGTGGATGCGTCCTTCCTCCACCGTGGTGGTCAAACGGATTCCAAATCCCTTTAGAACGCGGCTTAATTCCCTGTCGACTCCGCTTCTTTCTATCGGGCGCAATCTCAGCCGTCCAATCTGGGTTCCTCCAAATCCAACGTCATATGCACGTCCTGCACGGTTGACTTGCTTGACCGATAGTGCGTGATCAACGACGGTTTTCTCTCACCTCCGTCGCCATGCGTCAATTGTTGAGTGGGATTGCTCCGCTTTCTCCAAAACCATTTACCGTTTGAGGGTACCCCGATCAATATCGTCTGTTTTCCAGAGTGCGGGTCCCGCCTTCGTACGCTATCGCGTTTTGTTTCTCTTCCCGCGGTTCTTCGGCTCCCAACGCGACCGAGTGTTTAAGGCTCCTCCATTTTGGCCATATTCACCCAGCGATGCGCGATTAGTGCTAGGCACTAATCGCGCATTGAAAATCACCTCCTTTTCCCAATCCGGGGCTCCCAGGGGCTACTTTGGCCTCCTGCGTAGTCTCCATGGGCCTCGGTCAGCGCGCTTTGACCGAGGTCCTCGTCGTTCCACGCTAGCTACCATTGCCACTAGTTCAGGGTGTTTTTGATGTTGTTTTGGATTCTTCAAAGATTTGATTCATCCTGATATAGTCATGGTTCTTTGACAGTCTTTTATGGATCCAATTCGGAATGCTACGGGTAGCCATAACTTTGCTAAGTATATGGAAAAGAGTGTGAAATGGATCCAATGATACCATCAGTGGCGTGAGATGCCCTCGGTGCATTGCCACTTCTAGGATGAGGGAGGTCTAGAATGATAGTATAGACATAACCAGATTGTTAATAAATCAGATCATATCTCAAAGCTATTTGGAGAGCTTCTTCCTCGGTCTAAGGAAAATGGGACGCGAAATCTTTTCCAATGGGAGATAAAAGGCTCCTAAGAAACCAATCTAGATAGACACGGTCTTCGAAATGTGGGGCACAACATGTGCTCCTCCTTCGACGCCATGCTTAAACATGGTCGAAAAGGTGAGTGGCAGAGGACTCATGAAATGTGGTCAATTGTTCCATACCGGTGTCGTACTGAAGAGGTAACTAAGAATATGAGAGGAATGCTTTAGCAAGTGTCAGAAAAATAGAATGAGATGCGGAGGGCGTCTCCAATGAGCATGCGTTGGAATAGCCAAAGATAAATGGATTCATCAGTTATGGAGTTGGACGAACACCACATGTGGAAGGATTAGAAATTGTTCGTAGGATCCTCTCCATCATTACCCTCAAACTTTGGGACATCTGAGGGAAGCTTAGTCAACATAGAGGGCCAACCAACATCATGGTGTATGGGGTCTTTTATCAACTGGTTAAAATCTGGTAGGCTTAACCCAACCATAAAGGGGAGCATGGGGGTTGTTGGAATGGTTCCTGAGGTAGTTCTGCTTGATGTGACCATCAGTATAGAACCAGAGCCAACACTAGGTTGGGTTCCCGCACTAACTGTGGGTCCAAACATGGTGACAATATGTGGTGAAGGAGGCTCGGAATCGAATGAGGAATCAGATGAACCAAGAGAAGATTCGGTGTGGGGACTTAGAGGGATATGAAATTGAACACGACAAGGAGAGGTAATATGCCCAAGCGGAAATTGGGGGTGAAGGATTAGTAGCCTCCACAACAAACACCTTGGTGGCGCAATGGTGGTAGGACACACGTGGCATGAAAATGGTGAAGGGAGATCAACAATATTCTTTTGTCTTAGAGGGGAGATAAATTTATTATATTGAGTCTTGGCTTGGCGGTGTAAACCAAGCACCCTTCGCTTAAGGTGTGCTTGTGTGTGCAAGTGTATTTATTGATTAAGTCCAGATCATTTTTGTAAAAAAGAAAAAAGCTTGCTAAAAATGAACTGATATTAACAATAGAAAATGAACAACAAAACGATTAACTAACCCCCACCCAAACTGGGTTTGCAAACATTGTGCTAGTTGGTGGCTAAAACGATGGAAAATACACTAAAATGGTCAAGAGATCTAAATGTCAGTGTGACTGGGATCAAGTGACACTAAGATGTTGAAAAGTGGTGAAACAACAACAAAAAACCAAAGAGGAAGATCGTTGCAAAAAGATAGGGAGATGGGTGAAACACCTAGGGCAATCGATGGGACCCTAACGCAATTGACCAAACAAGTTTAAATGTGAAACTATGGATGGTAACAAACTATCTTAACTGATCTAAAACAGAAGAGTACACATCTGGAAAATGTGGCTAAAAGCGTTGCAGAAACTCAGACTACTCACTCAACCAAACTCCTCCTCAAAAGGTGGAAACGTACTAGAAGCCCTAGGGGAGGCTAAATTCAACTTCAACGAGTAAACCAGAGTGGATCAAGGCCTAAGAAATATTAGACAAAGGTCAGACAACCCAACAGATAGATCTCTGCAAAACCCAGAAACATATGTAAGAAAAACCCTAAAACACAAAAATCATAGGTACTGACCTTTTTTTTCTGTAGGGATCACATTGTTTGGGTTGATAAGTGCACTTTGGCCTCCAGATCACACTTTTTAGGCTAAAAAGTGTGATTTTTGCTTCGTGGATCCCAGTCGGTAAATCTTGGAAAAACATGTAGCCTTTGTCGTGGCTGGTTCCTGTGACCTACGAAAACAACTAGAAAGCTTGCAGAAGTCAGAAATTTAATAGATCTAGGGTTAAAAAACTAGGAAACATTAAGATAAATGAAAAAATAAGAAACCCTAAGTTGAAAATCAAAGGTCACCTAGGTTTTTTGGATCTTAAGTATAAACCGAGTGGAGTCGCCAACTTTGTTGTAGTGTTTTCTTCTCAAAGATGTACGAAAAGAACTCACTTAAGATTGTGGATGACAAACAATCTCAACAATATAAATGGTTGTTAAACATTGTAGATCTGTAGCAACTGATATAAACAAAACCTACCAAAGTCTAGATCTATGCTACAATCATAGTTAAACAACAAAAAGAAAGAGTAATAACTCCAATCATCCAATGGAAACAAGATATGTAAAGAATAGTTTTATTATAACACCTGTGAAGGGAACAAATAGATGTTACCATTCCCCCTCTATGGGATGGGTTCCTGGCTGTCCTCAAACGTCTTCAACTTGTGTAGAGTCTCTCTCGTCTATAATGTGTAAACCCAATAAAAATATGGTGTGCGACAATGAAAATAATCAGAGTTACAACAATGGATGCAACAATGAACATAATCAAAAGTGAATAATGAATGGAAAACCCTTCTATTTAAAACAAAATATTGAGTTATCCTCGAATAATGAGCAATAATAAAATATTATTGATCCCATTCTTGGAATAAACACCTCGAGTATTTTATTATATTTGTTTATGAGGGAAAAAGTATTTAAACTTTTATTTAGAAATAATAAATAGATAAATGATTTACTTATTATCTCAAGGAATTAGTTAAGGAATAATAAACAAATAGCGATTTATTTAATTATTCCTAAGGGATTTAGTCAAGTTTGACAAAGAATAATAATTCATTAGTGATTAATTAATTATTCTTAGAGAAAAATAAGATAATTAATGATTTATCTGTTTATTTTTCATGATTGGGTCAAATATGACAAGGAATAATAATTGAACACTGGTTTAATTAATTATTCCTAGAAGAAAGTCAAATATATAGTTATTTATTTAATTATGCTTCATGGGTTTAACTATAAATTACTTAAGGTGGTTTATTACGTAATTTCTCACAGTGAAAGCAATTTTATTATGGTAAAAATGGCTTTACATGGTGTACTTCGATCCATCTAGTAAATTAGGCTAGATGATCATTTTTTTGGTGATAACATTTCCTATTCTTTAGCAACAAGAATTGTGCAAGGAAATAGGAGGAAGAAGGAGACCTATTTTAGCTAAGTATTGGCGAGAGAAGACTCATGAGGAGATCAATATTGCAATGTAGATTGAACTTCAAGCATTGAAGTTGTCATTGTAATAGATCTATATTCTCATTTGATGTAATACAAACAAAGGACGGGTTTTTCCCACTTGGGTTCCCTAGTAAAACTATTGTGTTCATTGTGATTGAATGATTGCATGTGTTTCTATTATATGTTTTCCCTTCCACAAATTGAGTAGAAGAAATTTGTGTTTATTGATTTCAGTCTGATTTCATTAGCAGCTGAAACTTTTGAGCTATTTATACACCACATACCTTGGTCGTGCCATGCCTTCATGGGGCCCATGCTAAAAAGTTACATGCATGCCTAAATCTGGACCCTAAACATATAAATTAGATAGCTACTAAACGTTAATAAGCATCAATCCATAATAAACATTAAAACACTTGTT
>APFE031593369.1:0-44318 GCA_000404065.3 Pinus taeda
TAAGGAAAATGACTTAAATCCTATGCTAAAAAAACTCCATTCGATAACTAACTGTTGAGAAACTATGCTTTACAAGAATGCCAAGCTAACATGTATGAAATGCTACTATCCTAACCATGGAAGTATGAACCCTAATCTCTTTTGATGATATGGCAGGAGGATTATGGATGTTGGAGAATGGTTGGGAGTTTTGGGAGACCCTCAGGTACCCTTGTGTTGCTTCCTACAATTTTCACTCAATTTTGGCCTTAAAAGAGTCCACTATAGGAAAACCTACTAGATGTACTAAAAACCTACATGATTCGCTCTATTTCTACACGATATAGCGGAGAGGAGAATGATTGGTGCTAGATGTGATTGAAGGCTTAGGGAAGGAGGCTGATAGGTGGAATGGAGTGAGAAAATTCCTAGGGTCACTTAGAACTCAAAACCAAGGTTAAGAGATGGTTTTGTTTGCTCATCATGCTTGGAGGAGCTTCTATGTAAAATGATGAAATTGGTGAAGGTCTTTGTGGAAGCAAGGAATGATTATGGATGGATGAAGTTGGAAGGTGGTTTCTTGCTATGGTATATATCTCTAGTTATGAAACACTTTCTCTACATGAAACATTGTTATTTTCCAAGAAATCATGTAAACAAGAAGAATTATAATAAGCTAGAAAAAGAAAGTTTAATTAGCTAACTCTCTACTTCATGCATGAGGAAAATTTCAGAATGAAATGGAATCATTGATGATATCTATTGTAATACTAAAGATGGAAGAGATGGTAGTTAATTCCTACACTTTCAAACTTATCAAATTCTAGTTCAAGTACAGTAAATCCTAAATGTTATGAGAAAATAGAAATCTATCTTTTTGGGGCTGCATAGGGGTCCTTTCCTCAAATCATGATCCACGAAGGAAAAGGTGAGGCCAAGACACCTACTAGAATATTTGTGATGCTTGTTTCCCCTTGTAACATGCTACTGAAGTAGAGCACAAATGGAAGCAAAGTAATAAAAATTAATCAATTCTACATTTCCTGCAATGAAATACTTCTAAGGACAATTTAATCATGGATCTATGAAACCAATCTAAGCATACATATACAAGAAGAGTAGCCTTTCCTTCTAGGGTTGGGCCCTAACCAAAGAGCTTCATCCCTCTGAGTCAAATGAATACTCAATCATAAAAAATCTCATTCTCATTAACAAAACAGAAAATTCCATAGCAATTTCTTCCACAAGTGTGGAGCTAAAAAATAACTAGTGTTTTTACAACAAAAAACCGAATCCTAATGAGGCTCTAGGCCTATTTTCTATACAATTGAAGTCCGAAATGACTTCCTTAAATCTAGGGAGGCTCGACTCCCAAAATCAAGATCAACTAAGTCTTTGACTATCACCTACTCGGTTGCTTTTTGATCTTCATGAATTGGCTGCTTGTACTCTAAGTTGGTGTGATTAAGAGAGGAATATTTCGACGAGGGAGGAGTAAATGAGGAGGATTTACCTCCTACAAGCACTCTCCCTTATCCCATTCAAGTTACAAACCTTAATCTGCCAAAATTCCTCAATTTACTCTTCCAAACCTACTTTCAATGCATATTAGTCCACTAGGCGTAATACCCCACTTTAACTCATGTCATTAAACAAAATATAATCAAAACTTGTAATAAATTGTGAGAAGAGTTTATTTGACTAAGCTAGAAGTTCACTTAAGGTACATATAGTTACCCAACGATGAGGCTAATCATGACCCCCCTATTTAATCAATTGAACTCTTTAGAATTATTTTCATTTTCTTCTAGGATATTCAATACACAACTCCTTTATTTCTTTTGGAAAAATAGGATTTCTTTTCAAGGTTGAGGCAATGGAATTTTGATCCAAATAGTTTCCAGTTCATCTAAAATGTTATAATCACGTAAAACTATTTTCTTATCTATACCTTCATCAATTTGTAATTCTTCAAAAAGGGAGGATTTTGCAAGGAAATAGATCATTGCTTAACTATACGAATTGTACGAAACAGATCATCACTTAGCCTTAATTTCCTTAGTTTCAGTGCACTAATCGAGATAGTTAATGCACATAATGATATACTTCTTTTTCTTGGATGGAGCGTCAATAATTCCAACGAAGTCCGTGCCCCACTTTTCAAATGGCTCAAAAATCATGTCAAGTTGGAAAGGCATTTCATCTCTTGGAGTACGCTTTCCCATCCTTTGGCAGCAATCACATTTCAGGAAAAATCGATGCCAAAGCATTTAGGAGTACTCAGAATTCAGAAAGATGGCTATAATGTTGTGTATCTCTCAAAAGTACTGATTTGTACTCCTCAAGTATTTGAAAGGTATGCACCACAATCTCCATTAACAAGTGATGTTGTTCGACCCCAAAATGGTGGATGATAGTTATGTATAGGTACAACACCTCGAGAACATAGGTCTGAAAAGAGCACAATCTAGTGGATCAAAGAAAAAAGAGAGACAAGACACTTCTAAGGATGGGAAGAAGAAACAAAAAGGGGGAAAGGATAAAAATGTGGTAGCCACAACACATGAGTGCAAAAATCCTAGTAACCACTACAACGTTGATGGTGATAAAGAGTAGAGGTTTTGGAAGTTGAATTGAGAGATAAACTCAAAGAACAGGAAGAAAGATAATAAGAAGAAGAATATCATCGCCATTAATTCACACAACCAAGTTGAAAAAACCTTAGACATGGATGAGAAGATCGCCTATACATTAGTTCAAAAGGAGGTGAATTTGGGTATCTTTCAACAACACGAAGAGAAAGAAATGACCAAACTCTTTCATGTAAAGATACAGGTCAACAAGATGAAGATTGATGCTCTGTTTGACTCAGGATTGTAGGAAAATCTCATTGCAACAGATCTAGACAAGATGTTAGGGATGGAGTGATCATCCGAACCCATATCCATTGGGATGGGTACATAAGGATGCAAAGCTTAAGGTAAAAGATTAGTGTAAATTTACATTTGTTATGAGTGTTTATTTTATTGATGAGGTAGATCTCTATGTGGTTCCCCTTGATGTATGTGGAGTTGTGTTTTGCAGTCCACACATGTACATGTCTCATGCTATATTCATGACGAGAGCTAACTAGTACCATCTCATCAAGGATGAAATATCGTTCATCATCAACATGCATAAATAAAAGTAAAAAGTTTCAATCGTACATGGCAACAAATCCAATAAATTGATTAGTTCGAGCAAGAAGTATGTTTTATTTCTTTTAAGAGAAAATTAGTCTATAGACGAGTCAATAAGAGGTAAGGCATCCTTAGAGGGGTGTACTAAGAAAAATAAAACAACAATTGGGGGAGTTGGTATAGGAATACAAGGATGTGTTCCTAAAGCCTAAAGGGATACATCCTAAGAGAGAAGTGGAGCACGAGATCTAGCTATTTTCATACTCCCCATTGCCAAATATTGGGTTGTACATGAAGTATGCTATAGAAACAAGTGAGGTGAAGAAATAGTTACAACAACTGTTGGAACATGGTGTCATTTGATTGAGTACATCACCATGTGGGTCACCCATCATCATTGTTCCAAAGAACAATGAGACCTCACACATTTGTAAAGATTATAGGGCATTGAATAAAATCGTTCTCAATAAGAGATACCCCATGCCCTAGATAGACGATGTGCTAGATTAGTTGCAAAAAAAAAATTATTTCACTAAGCTAGACTAAAAGTCTTGATATCACCAGATTCTAGTCAAAGAGGAAGATACATGGAAGAGCAGCTTCAAAAACATGCAAGGTTTGTATGAGTTGTTAGTTAAGCCATTCATCCTCTATAATGCAACAACTAAATTTATGACATTAATGAATGATGTATTACGTCATTTTATAGATTCATTTGTTATTGTCTATTTGGATGATATAATGGTATATAGTCCTACATGGGAGCAGAATAATTCACATTTGATGGAGGTGCTCGAAACATTGAAGAAGCACAAGGTGTTAGAAAATCTCAAGAAGTGTGAGTTTGCACAATAGTCCTTGATGTATTTGGGATTTTTGATTGGTGGAGGAGAATTAAAGATAGATCCTTCAAATATGGAGGTCATCATGAAATGGTTGGTGACTAAAAATGTTACTAAGGTTATGAGTTTCATTGGAGCACCACAATACTTGAGGAGATTGATACCCTTGTTTTCAGGATTATCAACACCACTCCATGCCATAAAAAAAAGTGGCAAGAGTTTCTAGTGGGGAAAAGGGTAGTAGGAGGCTTTTGATGAGTTAAAGAAGAAGATAAGTGAAGCACTATTTCTTGCATTACCAAACTTGCCATGGCCCTTTGAACTGGAGACATATTTGACTAGTTATGTTACGGGAGTTGTCTTTATGCGAGTAGGAAAGCCTATTTTCTAGCATTCTAAATTATTTCTTCGAGGAGTTCTTAACTACCCTACCTATGAGAAGGAGCTCCATGCCATGGGGCAAGGTGTGAAGAAGTGGAAGAACTATGTAATCAGAAAGGAGATAATAATCCACACATGTCACGAGTCGTTACAGTAACTTCAGGCCCATAATAAGCTACAACACAGTAGGCACTACAAGTGGAAGGGGTTTTTACAACAATTTAATTTGGTGATTAAGTATAAGAAGGGAAACACAAACAAGTTGGCCAACATGTTATCAAGGCCACCAACATCAAAGATTACAGCTTTAGGGACTCTTATGCACGTGGATCCATTCACAGATGATGCATACATAGAGGAATATTTAGAAGATGATGGTTTAATAGGTCATGAGAGTAGCAAACAACTCATCCATTTGATATTCTATAAATGAGAAATGTTTTTAATGACATACATTTTTGCATTAAATCTCATGCGTAGAGATATCAAGACCTTTTGAACAATGATATATTTTTTCAAAACTTCACACAATCCTCGAATCATATTGGTAACTTCATCAATTATGAGAAATTATTCTTCCACGCTTTCTTCTCTATGTATTTTTGAGATTTCAAAACTCATTTTTAAGGTTTCATGTTTTTCATTTCTAACTCTATCATCTCCTTCATGACTTTGATTGAGATTGACCCATACTTATGAGTTTCATTGGAGCACCACAATACTTGAGGAGATTCATACCCTCGTTTTCAAGATTATCAACACCACTCCATGCCATAAAAACAAGTTGCAAGAGTTTCTAGTGGGGAAAAGGGTAGTACAAGGGTTTTGATGAGTTAAAGAAGAAGATAAGTGAAGCACTATTTCTTGCATTACCAAACTTGCAATGGCCCTTTTAATTGGAGACATATTTGACTAGTTATGTTATGGGAGTTGTCTTGATGCAAGTAGGAAGGCCTATTTTCTACCATTCTAAATTATTCCTTTGAGGAGTTCTTAACTACCCTACCTATGAGAAGGAGCTCTATGCCATGGTGAAAGGTGTGAAGAAGTGGAAGAACTATCTAATAGGAAAGGAGTTAATAATCCACACACGTCAGGAGTCCTTATAGTAACTTTAGGTGCATAATAAGCTACAACAGAGTAGGCACTACAAGTGGAAGGGATTTTTGCGGCAATTTAATTTGCTGATTAAGTATAAGAAGGGCAACACAAACAAGTTGGACAACATCTTATCAAGGCCACCAACATCAAAGATTATAGCTTTAGGGACTCTTATGCACATGGATCCATTCACAGATGATGCATACACAGAGGAATATTTAGAAGATGATGGTTTAATAGGACATGAGAGTACCAAACAACTCATCCATTTGATATTCTATAAATGAGACATGTTTTTAATGTCATACATTTTTGCATTAAATCTCATGCTTAGAGATCTTAAGACGTTTTGAACAATGATATATTTTTTCAAAACTTCACACACTCCTCGAATCATATAGGTAGCTTCATCAATTTTGAGAAATTATTCTTCCACGCTTTCTTCTCTATGTATTTTTAAGATTTCAGAACTCATTTTTAAGGTTTGATGTTTTTGATTTCTAAATCTATCATCCTCTTCATGACTTTGATTGAGATTGACCCATACTTCATTAGAAGACTTCTAGTACATAATTGTTATGATTTGAAACTCACTAGCACAAAGAGAATGAAAGTCTTGGTTTTAGCATTATTTCCATATAGGCTTTTTAGTGTGAGGGACGTTAGGGACATCATAATCTACTAGAATAAAACTGTAAACATCTACTCTTAGGGACATAAGATAAGCTTCCAAATCAACTTTCAATAAGGCATAGTTTGTAACATGAAAGAGTGGTATCATGCTTGGGTAGGTACCTTGACTCTCTTGCATAGACATATTCTTCATGAATCTACCTTTGAGTGGTTAGAGTGTTCATGAAGAACGTTTCTCTAACAACAGTTATTGTAATAACGAATTACTGAGAGGAGCGGTGAATCATTAATAGTTTCATTCATAAAAAGTGCAAACCTTCAATTATTTTCACTATTGTTAGTGATTTGAGAGAGCATTCATACTACGATAAACATGAATAGAAATATAAGACATTCAAATACGAGAAATGAACAACATACACGCAAAATGACACAGGTATTTCTATTTAAAAATGAGTGTGAGAAAGCCACTAATATGTTTTTTATTATGATGTAATTTAATCACCCACTTATTTGTATGAATTTTTTGTGAGCACCCATTCCCATGAGGCCCAAATACCCTTCAAATACAAAGATACAACTTTCCAAGAGACACCAACCTCTTATGAATGTAGGAAACTACCTTCTCTAGTCATTGTTCTTCCTTTCATACAATTTTCAAATTGAAAATAGAGGATAATACATTTAGACAAAAACATAAATATTGTATATTGCAGTACCATGTCCTTTCATTATGCTCTATAACTCTCCTTTGCAGCGTGATTGTTGTTGCTCAACTACCTCTACTCACCACCATATTCTTCACTCGCTCTCTTACACACTCAGAATGTTGAACAATTAAAATCACACAAATTCTATTTTCACTTTGTTTAATTACTCAGCACATTGTTGCTCCTATATAGCACTAGCAATGCATGGCTTGCCATACTATATTCAGACATGGGAGAAGAGTTAATGAAAAGAAAGGGTTGTGGATTGTTTTATATGTTGAGAATTAAGTCAGATTCAAGCTATTGAATCAAATAGCTTCTCCATTAATAACTACATGTACTCACAACATGGCTCTTCGTTTTTTTTCTTCAAGGGGCATAGGAGAACACGAGAATAATACCACAAAGACTCATTTTCATTTAACTCATGATAGCCTTCAATAAAGCTGAGGGGTGACCAATAGTGCTTCACAAAGGTCTTCATTAAATTGCTCCTGTGCGTCATGGTCCTTCACTACCTTGAATGAATGCTCTGAGCAATTGTATTTACTTCCATTCTTAATTCCCATATGTCAAGTCATTTATCTAAATCCTAAAGGCTTTCCATTAGCACCATTATCAGTTTTGTGGATTTTTCCCTTTAGCTCACCTTAGTTGTTTTAAAGTAATGAGACCACATGTTGTGAGCACTCGCTAGGCCTTTAGGTTCCAAGGCCCTAAATTTTAAACCCTTCATCGGCCAAGTTACTCTCTTAATGCATCTCCACCATTGGTATCATTTCTACAAGAAATGAAAAAGGCTTGGCACTAAGGTGAGAGCTCCCAAGCCCAACACTTTTATCTTGACACTTCCTTAAACTCAATAAAGAAATTATTCCAAGCTCCTCTTACAGAGATCATATGTCACCTCGGGTCTACGATGTTATCATTAGCAATTAAGAGACGGTGGGAGGATGAGATGTTTTGCTGATGTGTCTTTTGGCTTACTTCCTAGCACATTCACTTTGAGCACAATTAACAAACTTGCTGGCTCTTTAGAGTAGGCTTACCAATCCCACGGGGTCCTCCTTGTGCATTCCCTGTCATAGACTTCATATTATGGCTTAAGTGCTAATATTTGTTGCATCTCATCTCAATGCTAGGATGTTTGACATCAAATGCCAACATTCCAAGTGCCACCAAAGTTTCAAACAATATCAATTGTCCAACATCCCTAGGATAGCTAGAAAGGATATGCAAATAAGAAGATAATGCATAATGCAAAAAAGTGGGAGAACATGTATACATGCAAGTAAAACCAAAAACTAGTGCATTTAGATTAGGAACTTGTGCTAAATTGGTGCGAAGGTTTTGTCCACAATTAGAGATACTAAATGGAGTTTCCTTGGTGGCCTACATCCTTGTGCTACCAAGCCATACGAAAGTGAATATTGTTTCACATGTCTCTTTATTGAAAATGTATGTCCATGATGGTTTTCACCAAATTGATTAAAATTTTCTGCAAGTGCAGCCAAGACAAGAGTTGTAGGTTGAACCACTACAAGTATTAGATAATAGAGAAATTATGGTAGAGTCATTACCTACATTAAACTGCAATGGAAGCACTTCTCTTAGGAGGAGGCCACCTAAGAGATGGAGGGTAAAATTCTTACTTAGATGTTGCAATGTAATGTTTATTTTGACTAAGCCAAATTACATAAAAATAAAATAAAAATAACCCTATAAAAATAAAATAATAATCAACAATAACCCATGGTATTGAGAAGTCATGGTATTCCTGTGGAATATAATCTATTTAAAAGTGTAAATTAAACAAGCTTTCTCTTTGGATGCCAATAAATCCCATCCCTTTGAGTAGGTGATAGCTCCATCATTAAGATTGATCTAGGTTGATTTAATTTTCCCCTTTAAATAAACTGTATTCCGTACCTTCAGACATTATTATATTTATTAATATTATTTATTTATTTTGGACCTAGTTTAACTTTACATTACATCACATTACTCTTGTTTATTTAACTTATTTATTTGTTTATTTTTTAATGTAATTTAGAGGCAAAAATATCAAACATTACTTATCTATTGTGCTAAAAAAAAGCGTCTCTCCACACCATTATTAATAATATAATATATTATTATTATCAATAATTATTATATTTATTCATATTCATTTTATAGTTTAATAACTTATTAAAAAATTTGATTTTTATTATTTAATAATTTTTTATTCATCATTTACTGTAAATTATAATTTTTTTTTTTCTCGGTAAACTGTCTAAATTTCTATTATATGTACAAGTGGAAAATTACATGCAGAGTAGCTGGACTTGACAGAATTCCTTGGCCACCAGAGGTGCCATGGGTGAAACAGACCGATCCATAAGCTCCCACGCAGGGGTAGCTTTATCATGATTACCTGAGGCCTTTGAAAGGCCGACTGAGGCACACAACTGATCCAAAATGACAAAATGACAGAATTGAGGCACAAAACTGATTCCGCCCACGCAGGGGTCTGCTACTAACCAACACAGTGGCGTTAACCATGACTAAAAAGACTGGACCTATATCAGAAGCAACATGAAAACAGAACTAGATCTGGAGCACGCAGTGGAGGGTTACTTGTCCTCAGGAGGTTTCTCCTACTCAATTGTGCACCACCCTTGCCCTTCAGGAATACCCTCCCACATGGCCGCCCATTTGGCGGCATCTGGAACCTTTGTTGTCTGGGAGGTAGAGGGGACCGCCTTCCCTGAGGTCGTGGCCCCGCCTGGTGAAGGTGGCAAGGGATTTTCATGACCAGGGTTTTCCGGGGGAGGATCTTCCCTTCCTGGAGGTGTCTCCTCTCCCGCCTCTTCCGGGATTTGCGTGAAGAGCATAGAGACGTGCGCCTGAACTCCTTGATTGTCCCCCGCCTTACCCAGGGTGAAGACCACAGAACCGAATGCCGGGAGGGCTGGCCCCTCAACGTTTGCCCCGCTGACTTCCACATATTGCTCTACATGAAGTGGCGCAACCCCTGCCTGACGATTCCAGTAGCAACAGCAACAATGGTGGTGCTCCCTTTCTGCTCCACTATGTCCACGACCCCGGCTCGATCCCCGACCAGAACCCCTCCTACTGGGCTACCGGTTACGAAGCCTCGCCATGGACGGTTCTTCCCCACCTGAATTTGCCTGGAGCGGGTTGCTAAACCTCCCCAAAACCAGAAATTGTTGCCCCAACTTCCCAATCTCCTCCACCACCGGCGAATTGTCTTGGTGTTCCACTGTGGCCTTCCCCAGAGCTTCCCGGTTCTCCTTCTTCGCCTTTGAATTGGCCACCCTTGGCTCAGACAGCACCCTCCCGTCTTCAGAGTATGCCTTTGAATCGGCCGCCAATGTCTCAGATAGCGCCCACCCTCCTTTAGAGTTCGCCTCCCGAACCTCTGAGATCAATTCTCTGCTAACTGTGGCGCTGCCAAAGGTCTGAGAGCCGACCCAAAGGGCAGCCTGTGATGGCGTGCACCTCGACCAGCAACAGGCTTTCCTCCGTAGCGGAGCTCTCGGCAGCAATACACCAGCGTGACAGTGAGTTTCCGAATACAATGGCTTGTTGCAGTCCCCGGCCAGATATATAACACTTCTCCAATGTTCTGAACGCCATTCGAAGTCCGCCATCCCGTCATCCATGTCTGCAATGAATGCCCTGAGCTACCACCCCGCTATATTAAACCTTTGACGGCTGGGGTACTAAGGGAATTAATCCGCATGGTGCGTCACATGCGAGCCATGTGGCTCGATCCCTCGTGCCCTGCTGTCACCCGCATCCGTGGTGTAAATTATAAATTTTAATAAATAGTAAAATATAAAATATAAATAAATAAATTCAAGTTAATTGTATTCATTATTTAATAATTTATTTCATAATTATATTAAAAAAAAACAACCTATTCATAGAATTATGATGAGATAATTTTTAGTGAGGAGAAATGAAAATTGTGTGACCTCGGTTGAAATGAACACTTTCAGAAGCCATTAAAACAAATTACTTTAATGGCTACTAATACCAAAAATCATTCTATCTTTTTGATTTGTCGTGACGATCGACCCCCTTTGGGGTTTGAAACATCAACACAATGAACAAAAAACTATGGACAATCCGGATCACACCACTACAAAAAACTTCCACAGAAGCCTTAAATCAAACATCTTATTATTTTGAAATAATGTTTATATTTTCACATAATACAATAAAAGTGTTTGGAATTTCAATTCCATTGGTATGCACCTTTACAATTGGATTAAGGGGATTTAAGTATTTTTCAATGTTTTGTTTTGCATCATAATGCTTTCAATATTTCTGTTCAATTGCACTCTTTAGAATTATTTTCATTTTATTCTAGGATTTTCAATACAGAACTCCTTTATTTCTTTTGGAAAAATAGGGATTTCTTTTAAAGGTTGAGGCAATGGAATTTGATCCAAATATTTTCAAATTCATCTAACATGTTATAATCACATAAAACAATTTTCTTATCTATACCTTCATCCGTTTGTAATCTCTTCAAAAAGGGAGGATTTTGTAATGAAATAGATCATTTCTTAGCTATACGAATTGTAGGAATTGATTTCATTTTGTTTTCATCTATTTGTGTATGAATATATTCCTTCCAAGGAGTAATTCCTTATTGAGGATTTTCCTTCTCTTCAAAGAGATTTATCCTCTTTATATTCTTGAATGACAGCAAGGGGTATTTTATTAGATAGAAATTGAGGAGATCTAACTTGGACATCATTTAAATATAGAAGAGCTATTATATAAGCTTGAAACATTTGGGCTTGGATATTATAAATTGATTGTTAAGGCACATTATTCTACCATAAGAACGTTGCCATTCCTTTCACGAGGATGAGTTCTGTGGCTCACGTGGCCAAGTTTTCCATAGTAGAGAGGTGCTTCACTCACTTTGTGGTTGTGCATAACAAGGAATTTATCCATTAGGATATTGTGCCATACCTATTTGACAAGGCTCCTAAGGTCTTCTATGAACAACATAACAAGGTTGTTTTGTTTGACTTGTCCCAACTTCTTTTTGGAAAATAAACATCAGTATTGATATTAAAGGGAAGTCCTATGTAGCATGAACCTCTCCACATATAAAAGAAAAATATTATTGTCAAGAGAACATTCTCATAATGAATGTTTCTTCCTACATCTAGGATAGAAATTAGAAAAGTAACATTTTCACCTTTTTTTTTGTTTTGTACTCTTAACATATCAATTTGTTCACTATTCTTTAGGACCAAAAGGTTGAGGGCTCATATGGAGTTTCTACCCTATCTAATCAGCCTTTGGGATGTAGGTCAAGGCATCTTCATCATCAAAGGGCAAGAACTGGAACTGGAGGAGATGGGCATCTATTTCATCACTCGATTATCATGCCAAAGAGAAGCAATTCAAGTCTTTGGATCTTGCTAAGGAATTCAGAGTACCAGGAGTCTAGTTTAGAGATATTGTCTTGGTGCCGAGATAACCAACGGAGGAAAGGTGAAGATTGCAACAATCACCAACAACCTCATTCTTAGAATAATTTTGTTCACCATGGCACAGTTATCTAGAACATAATATGTGCATGAGGCTACCAAGTCTCAATTCTTGTATGCTATCTTATGTTTGACCCCCACCATCTTCAACTAGTGTAGAGGCCTCTAGGTGAACATGAAGCAACAACTGACCAAGGGTAAGCACAAACACCTGAAGCAATTTGGGTCTAGTTCTATACTGGTCACCTTCACCTTGGAGTGAGTGCCCCTCTTTTAGTATCAGTGGGCATAAGTACCACATCCTACCCCACGAGATCTGATGCTCCTGAGATGGAGCCAAATCATGCCTCAAGGAGGCATAGGTCAACATATGCATTATACACCACATTTATTTAGTTGGCTTGAATGCTAACAGCTTGTGGTAGGTGGCTATGCTTAGTCTGACACAAATTTTAGAGGGGATGAAGATTTTCCTCTACCACTAGGTGAACAGTGGACCGACCCAGGTAAAAGATTGGTTTTTGTCTTTTTCACGTTTAATGACATTTATAAAAGTGTAAGATAAGACTTAACTTATGATAAATGTATAGATGTGGGACTAGAGAGAGTATGAGATGTGTTCCCAATAATACGGTGAGTTGCCCATAAGATAGTGGGTGAAGACTACGAGGAAGGGGCTCACCCCTCAGGAAATATGGAGTGCAATCTAGAGGCAATCACTCGAGGGGTTCCAGATTATGCCACTATCAACAATGCTCCACTAGATTGGCTTAGACATACTCTCAGAGTCTTTGTGAGACTACGTTGATTGCTAGGCCAAGTGATTAGAGCGGTCTCGTGCTATCATGAGCACCATGCAGTTTTCATAGTTTATCTACTCTTTTACACATTCTGTAGGGCTTTAAAGCCAAATGTTTGAGAACACTCTATTTTTTGACATTTTGTTGTAAACATTGAGGAAGATGTGATATATATATATGCAATTTTTATTTCTACTTATGCGTTTATAACATGATTCAATTTTTACAAATGACGTAAATGTCTATCAAGGACAAAATTTGCCAATGCATCACTAAATGTATTTAAATTATGTGGAATATGTTGATATGTAATGTAATCAAAATTTATTTCCAGCAATGTAACACATAGATACATATGCAATACTTATGGATTTCTTACTAAGTAATGATTGCTTAATTGTAACACAACTTGTTGTGAATCCAACTTGACAACTATATCCCTAATTCAAAGAGAAACTCCTTCTCACAAGAGTTCAAAAACTCCACTTTATTCAAAAACATTATTGGTTCTTCAAAAAAGCAAGATACCTTGTAAGTTAATGAGCTCCTCATTAGGGTCATAGAGTACCCATGTTGTGGAAGAGAGGTTATGCGTGGTACAATAAGCACCATCAACAAAACCAATGTAATGACTTGATGACATATCCAAACCGTGTTTGCAAAGAAAAAAATATATTGCTATGGAAAGGGTTCTTTTAGGACAACGAGAGTCTCTTTCAGCATGCGATTAACATCAGATCATCGGGGACAATCCTTAGTCTAATGATCCTCCTCACAGATGAGGCAAGGATAATTCTGCCTTCTTCCAGAATCATCATCAACAGAAGATCTAGGAGGCTTCTGTTTTGGGGCATCAACTTTGGCCTTACCTTTTGATGAGACCAAGTATTGCAGCAAGAAAGATCCAACTCATGGAGCTAGTAGATTTACTTTATCAACCTAGGGTTTGTACAAACTTCGAGGTGAGAGTGTTGTATACACAAGTGAAATTGATATTTCTACCTTTTGTTATTGTTCAGGTGGCAAGAGAGCACTATTGTTTTCAGGTCAGACTTCCATGGATTTAGAAAAATCTTGATTACTAATCAAAGAAAGAGGAATCTACTCTAAGAGAAATCTTGCCTATTGTAATAAGGAAAATGACTTAAATACTATGCTAAAAAAACACCATTCGATAACAAACTGATGAGAAACTATGCTTTACAAGAATGCCAAGCTAACATGTATGAAATGCTATTGTCCTAAGCATGGAATTTCAAAACATCAAACACCACTATTGTGCATGTAAAAGATTGAATATATTTGTTGCTTCCTTTTTATTATTTTTATGAAAAATCAACTGTGAACCCTAATCTCTTTTGATGATATGACAGGAGGATTGTGGATGTTGGAGAATGGTTGGGATGTTTGGGAGACCCTGAGGTATCCTTGTGTTGCTTCCTACATTTTTATGCTAAATTTTTGCCTCAAAAGAGGCAACTACAGGAAAACCTACTCGATGTACTAAAAACCTACATGATTCCCTGTATTTCTACAAGATATAGCAGAGAGGAGAATGATTGGTGCTAGAGGTGATTGAAGGCTTAGGGAAAGTGGATGATACGTGTAATGGAGTGAGAAAATTCCTAGGGTCACTCATAACTCAAAACCAAGGCAAGGAGATGGGTTTCCTCAACATGCTTGGAGGAGTTTCTATGTAAAATGATGAAATTGGTGAAGGTCTTGTTGGAAGCAAGGAATGATTATGGATGGATTAAGTTGGAAAGTGGTTTCTCGCTATGGGATATCTCTCTACTAATGAAACATTTTCTCTACATCAAACATTGTTATTTTCCAAGCAATCATGTAAACAAGAAGAATTATAATGAGCTATAAAAACAATGTTTAATGAGCTAACTCTGTATTTCATGCATGAGGAAAATTTCAAAATGAAATGGAATTATTGATGATATCTATTGTAATACTAGAGATGGAAGATATGGTAGTTAATTCCTATACTTTCAAACTTATCAAATTCTAGTTCAAGTATAGAAAATAGAAATGTGCCTTTTTGGGGCTACATAGGGGTCCTTTCCTCAAATCGTGATCCTTGAAGGAAGAGGTGAGATTAAGACACCTAGTAGCATCTTTGTGATTCTTTTTTCCCCTTGTAGCCTTATAGTGAAGTAGAGAACAAATGGAAACAAACTAATAAAAAATTAATCAAATCTACATTGCCTACAATGAAGTACTTCTAAGAACAGTTTAATCATGAATCTATGAAACCAATCTAAGAATATAGATACAATAAGAGTATCCTTTCCTTCTGGGGTTGAGCCCTAACCAAAGAGCTTCATCCATGTGAGTTAAATCAATACTTGAATATAAAAAAATTAAATCTCATTAACAAAACAGAAAATTCCATAGCAATGTCTTCCACAAGTCTAGAGCTCAAAAATAACCATTGTTTTTAAAAAAAAAATTCGAATCCTTGTGAGGCTCTGGGCCTATTTCTTATAAAATTGAAGACCCCAATGACTTTCCTTAAATCTAGGGAGGCTCGACTCCCAAACTCGAGATCAACTAAGTCTTTGACTATCACTTGCTCGACTGACTTTTGATCTTCATGACTTGGCTGCTTGTACACTAAGTTGGTGTGATTAATCGAGGAATATTTAGATGAGGGAGGAGTAAATGAGGAGTATTTAACTCCTACAATCTCTCTTCCTTGTCCCATTTAGGCTACAAACCTTAATCTTGCCAAAATTCCTCGATTTTCTCTTTCAAACCTACATCCAATGCATATTAGTCCACTAGGCATAACATCACACTTTAACTCATGTCATTAAACAAAATATAATCAAAACATGTAATAAATTGTGAAAAGAGTTGATTTGACTAAGCTAGGAGGTGGCTTAAGGTCCATATAGTTACCCAACAATGAGGTTAATCATGACCCCCATATTAAAGGTGTTTCTCACCCTCTAAGCAACTCAATCAATATCCATGTCTTTCATAGCTCTAGTGGCCTCCCTGACATCCCATGTTTATTTTGTGGTTTCCTCTTCTTATGCATAGAATCCTCCCTTCCTGTCTATCTCCTCCCACTACTTTCTCTCTTCCTCTTCCTTCTCTCCTTCTAACATTCCAAAGAGAAGTGGTGGGCTGAGTCTCAAGACAATCCAATTGAGTTTGTGCCTTTGGATGGTTTGTTTGTACATGGGTGTCATGTTCAATGCTTCTCTAATCCTTTGAGGAGAATTGTACTCTCTGATTTTCAAATTATATGGCAAAGTATTCCATCTCCTTTGGAAATATTGCATGCTATCATCCCCTAATAGTCTGAACATATCCCCAAAATCTGTAATTGCTTGCTCTGGGCCAGGAAGATACCTAGATGCAAGTTGAGGATCCTTTGCAATTAAATTATATGTTCTAATGACATCTATTGGACTAGACTAATTATCTCTTATCATGAGAGGCACAGTTTTTTCTATTGCCATTATATTCTTCATTTCTATAGCCTTTGCTTCCTCATGGTCATCCATGATGCCAAACCCACCAACTGTAAATCCCCCAACTTTTGATTAGGGTATCATGCGTTCATATATGTTAAAGCCATGTTATGCAACTAGAGCTTAGACATCTTATCCATATACTCTAATGTACTTTTGTCACAGAGATCAATGAAATATCTATAATCTTAGTATGGCATAGTGCATGTCTATGCAAGGGTCTTGATTTAGAACAATAGCCATTGTTCCTTACGGTACAATACATAGGACTTAGTTAGCATCGTGCACTGGATGGATTCCAAAGATAGAGTGGCCATGGATAACGAATTATTCTTTATTTCTTGTATCTGTCCTTTGAACCATGCATTTTCATTATGGCCTTAATGTCCCTCTAGCTACCTAGTTTTCTACCCATCTCCTTGAGCTTTTCCTCCATGTGGCCAATGTCCTGCACTCCCTTCAACTTGGTAATGTACGTCCATCTATGTGTTTTGTCTCTTTCTTCCTCAATATCAAAGAATAATGGAATGGAAAATATTTGTGGAGAGACCCTCCCCCTCTCAATAAATCTGTAGTAGGAGTCAAGGTTAGGTTGAGCACTAGGTTCCCTTAGTTGTGGGTCTTATCTCCTTGTTTCTAGGTGCTTACTTCCTTCCTCATCCAATTTTTAAGTTTCCTGTAGGTTCAACAGAGTTTCTTGTAGGACTACCTCTGCTTCTTGTAGGTCCCACTCTATCTCCTGTAGGATGTATTTTCCTTTAGATCAGGTGGATCTAGTTATAGGCCTTCTCACATAGGTGATAGGAGGCTTAGTTGAGGTTTGTGCTGAGTATCCTTCTTATTGAGTTTTTATAAGAGGATCCATCTTCTCCTGCTATTTAGGTGAGTCCTCAATAGAAATGGGAACCTTTGTTGGAGTTTGGGGCTTTCCCTGCCTTATCCTGAACCTTGCTTGGAGTTTGGACTTTTCTTGTTCTAAAGTATAAGGGGGTTTGCCTCTGTTGTTTTCCTTCTTATTTGATACCGGTGCTGAGGGCATTGAGGGCAATTGTCGTCTCTTTCTGAGTGGGTTCTAGAGACACCCTAGGTGATTCCTCCTTGTCTTTTTCCTCTACATTTCCATTTCGATTCTCAACTTTGTATTCCCCTCTTCCTCTCCTTCGAGATTCTCATCTTGTTTATTAATGTCCTCCTTAACATCTTCCTCTATTTCTACATCACCTTCTTTCTCTTTCTCTTCCTCTTCATCCTCATCTATATCCTATTCATCCTTCTCTGCTTCTTCTCCAACTATTTTAGACTCTTCTCTGTCTTTTTCACTCACAGTAGGGCTAATATCATATGTGAGGGCTTTGATATCCTATTTTGTCCACATGTCTCTAAAAATTTCCCATTGGATCGGAATTTTGAGGTTTTGGAAGGCATCTTTTATATAATTCTAATTAACCCATGGTGGGCAAACTATTGGTACTTTCCTTCCTACACCTTTATGCTTGTATCTATCAGTGATTGCAAAAGGAAGTATGGTACACTAAGCATATGGTGAGGAGGTGTTTCTACTCCAAACCTTAATTCTTCAAGCACCGTAAAGTGATAACCATAAACCACACTATACCTACCTTCACATGATATGTATTTTATAAGGTGGTAGCTTACCTCATTCCAAAGGTATGGTAGG
This sequence comes from Pinus taeda, assembly GCA_000404065.3. NCBI lineage: Eukaryota > Viridiplantae > Streptophyta > Pinopsida > Pinales > Pinaceae > Pinus > Pinus taeda. The sequence continues at coordinate 18,320 of APFE031593369.1, forward strand.
CTTGTTCTCCTTACTCCATTCTTGTGTTCAATTTGCTTCTCTCCCAATAAAATGAATTTCCTTTTGGTAGTTTGGCTATTACCCTTGTCTTCCTTTCTCCAATGCACCCCTAGGGGAAGTGTGGTAATTCTGGTTATGAGTTTAGGGGAGAACTCTATGGAGGGGCCCCTCAGCACAACAGTGACATGGGTTCTTGTTAGTGTAATGATGGAGAGAGCAAAAGCTTGGGCTAATTCATCATCATACCCTCTTAATTTCTCAAAATACCCCATCCAATTATGCCTAAGGAAGATTTCTACCAGAGGAAGGTGTTGGTGAATCCTCATAGTGTTGATGGGCTTCCTTTTATTAAATCCCCGTATGATTTTATGTCATGAACTTTGACGAGAAGAGATGTATGATACAAATTTTAATGAAGGAGGAAATGGGACTACAATACTTGTGGAACTATTTTCTTACACAACTATCAAATTCAATCAAATTGGGAGATATTTATATTCGTTTCACATGGAAAAATGGAAGGAAATGTAGAGCCTACCTCCTTATGGTGCTTTTTGTAGCCAACCTCTATGTTTCCTTCTACGAAACTGCTCACTCCCAATTTTGTAGGCTGCTTGATTCTGTCATGTAGGATTCAAGATGGTTTTTTTCTCTTCCGTAGGTTTTTTGGTACGAGAGCGAATTTTCTAGACTGATCCTCAAGAATATGAATGCATGAGTTCATGAGGATAAACGTTTATTTCCTCTTATTGTCGAGTTTAGTGAGGTGGTGTGCTAGTACCTGAGGTATGATTTTTTTTCATTTTTGGACCATTGGTCCCCATTACCACATCATCATTCCCCTCTCCTCATAATCAACTCCCACTTTCGGCATCTATAGCTCAACTACTTCTGATGTCATTCTTTTCTCTTTGACTTGACAGTTGCCACATGTGTGGGGACTAACTTTTTTGTCCTCATTGACTGAAAGAAGTTGGCCACGTTAACTATCCACCTTTCACTTATAAACCAACTCGTGCACAATCTTTACATATTTTAATTAAATTATGCAAATTAGAGAGTGAAGTAAGATACTTGCATATGGTGCTAATACCTTGTTGCAATTTTTTGAGGACATGATGTGCTTGTTGTGTGTCGGTTGCATCTTATTTCTCACTCCTTGTTGATTTCCTTTATGTGCAGGTACTTGGTGTTCAAGATGAATGTGTTCAAGATGAATGTGCTGCAACTACTCTTGAGCTTCTTCTACCCTTGGATCTTCATGTTGGAAGCTTGCCTCAACATATGAATTTTATTCTGTGGGATAGGTAGCTACATGATTTCCTATAGGATGTGTTGTAGTTACTTCTCCCTCAAAAATTTTAATCATTTCCATTGTTGGGACTTGAGGATGATGACATGGATAGAGAGGAGGCTTAGAAGCGTGAATAATGAGAAATACACTCAGGTGCTGCCCTCCTCTGCTCTTTGTTTCATCTTTTCTCTGTGTTTTCTCTTCAAGACAGTGAATGTTTTGAAAATTGATTGTTATTTCTGATGGATGCAGGGGTGATTATGGTGGAGAGTGGTATGGTAATGAATTTTTGATGTAGGGTTTTTTTATTTTTGGACATGGGAAGGTCATTTCCTAGCCCTAGGGTTACTCACTCTAGGATTCTGAAGCCACTATAATTCCTACAAGATCATTTTGTAGGTTTTTAGGGGATCCTATAGGTTTATAGGGAATCCTTCAGGTTTAAACGGAATCATATAGAAAACATATTACCCTTGCAAATTAAGGCAAGTGAGTGAAAAAAATGAAAGGAATGGTGGAATGATGAAGGATAATGAATGGGGAAATACAAATATGAGTGGAATAGGTCTGTCTTGTATTCTCCTTTACTCTCTGATTGTCCTCCTACTGACCTAGAAACAATTTTTCATGATTTTTGTTTTCTCTTTTTCCTTTTCATTTTTTTTTTTGAAAATAGTTAGTGTACCTCCAAGAGGTTTTCATTCTAGTTGCTTGCCCTTGACACCTCAAGAGAGGTTTTCACCTAGATATATTTTTATTTCTTTTTTTCCTTTTTATTTTGGACACCATTGGGCCACTACCAGAGGTGTTCAACCTGATAGTGGGACTGAGGTGACTAATGGAGGCTTTCACCGGGGTCCCTATTTTTTCATTTTTCTTTTCTTAGTGAATTTCTAAGGAAAGAGCTAAAACTTGCTCCACCACCATCACTATTTTATTGATACCATCAATGAACTCTTGACTTGACCATGTTCTCTTGTAAATATTCGTTATGTGCCCATTAACATGTAAAGGAATGGCCTCTGCATCTATGGTTCTCATTTGCACTGAACCATTATCATGAATCATATATCTATATTTGGAATCATACAATAAGGCCTAATCACCTTCTAATTATTTATCTTTGATATTCCTATCGTGCTGGATATTCCTCTGAATTTGAGTTACCTCTATGTATAGGAGGGCCTGTGTTTTGAGCTCATCTAAGCCATTCAACTCAAGTAATATCTCTTTTTTTGCATTGCTGAGATCTAGATCTACTTGGGCTACCATCCTCAATGTGCTATACTCAAATTCAATGGACAATAGCGCCTTTTTCCTAGGGTGTGAATCCAGTGGTGGTCTTCCAGGTGGTATTATAGGCTCAGGTGGCTTTAATTACTTTATCTACCTAATATCTCATGTTGTTGCTAACCACTTTAGTCACAATGCCCTCGAGCACTCTTTTGGTGACCTCCATTTTCTCATTAGCTTCTATGTGATAGGGAGTGTAGGTTCTATGCTTGATCTTATGTTGGCTTAACACGTCTTCAATCATGTTGGAGGTAAAATGCCTTGATCAATGACCAGTTCTCTAGGGTACCAAAATTTGTGAAATACACTCTCCCTTAAGGACTCAACCACCCTCTCCTCTGTTGTTGCCTTAATTTCTTTAGTTTCAGTGCACTTACCTAGATAGTTAATGCATATAATGATATACTTTTTTTTCTTGGATGGAGCGTCAATAGTTCAAAAAACTTCCGTTCCCCACTTGTCAAATGGCTCAAAAATCATTTCAGATTGCAAAGGAATTTCATCTCTTCGAGTATGCTTTCCCATCCTTTGGCACCAATCACATTTCACGCAAAATCTATGCCTATAGATGAGTCAATAAGAGGTAAGGCATAATTAGAGGGGTGTACTGAGAAAAAGAAGACAACAATTGGGGAGTTGTTTTAGGAATACAAGGATCGGTTCCTAGAGCCTAAAGGGATACATCCTAACAGAGATGTGGAGCATGAGATCTAGCTATTTTCCGACTCCCCATTGCCAAATATTGGGTTGTATATGAAGTATGCTATAGAAACAAGTGAGGTGAAGAAATAGTTGCAACAACAATTGGAACAGGGTGTTATTCGACTGAGTAGATCACCATGTGGGTCACCCTTCATCATTGTGCCAAAGAAGAATGAGACCTCACACATGTGTATAGATTAAACAACATTGAATAAAATCATGCTCAATAAGAGATACCCCATGCCCTAGATAGACGATTTGCTAGATCAGTTGCAGCAAACAAATTCTTTCACTAAGCTAGACTCAAAGTCTCCATATCACCAGATTCTAGTGAAAGAAGAAGATACATGGAAGACCAACTTCAAAAACAAGCAAGGTTTGTATGAGTTTTTAGTTATGCTATTCATCCTCTATAATTCAACAAATAAATTAATGACATTAATGAATTATGTATTAGGACATTTTATAGATTCATTTGTTATTGTTTATTTGGATGATAAGGATAATTAACATTTGATGCAGGTGCTATAAATATTGAAGAAGCACGAGCTCCTAGAAAATCTGAAGAAGTGTGAGTTTGCACAAGAGTCCTTGATGTATTTGGGATTTTTGATTGGTTGAACAGAATTAAAGATAGATCCTTCAAATATGGAGGTCATCATGAAATGGTTGGTGACTACAAGGCCACCAACATCAAAGATCACAGCTTTAGGGACTCTTATTCACATATATCCATTCACGGATGATGCATATAGAGATGAATGTTTAGAAGATGATAGTTTAATAGGTCATGAGAGTACCAAAAAACTCATCCATGTGATATTCTATAAATGAGACATGTTTTTATTGTCATACATTTTCACATTAAATCTCATGGGTAGAGATCTTAAGGCCTTTTGAACAATGATATATTTTTTAAAAATTTGAGAGACTCCTCTAATCATATTGGTTGCTTCATCAATTTTGATAAATTATTCTTCCACACATTATTCTCTATGTATTTTTAAGATTTCAAAACTCATTTTTAAGGTTTGAAGTTTCGCCTTTTTAACTCTATCATCTCCTTCATGACTTTGATTGAGATTGACCCATACTTCATTAGCAGACTTTTAGTACATAATTTTTATCATTTCAGACTCACTAAGCACAAAGATAATGAAATTCTTGGTTTTAGCATTATTTTCATACAGGCTTTTTCTCTCAACATTAGTGCTAGGCACATTAGGGACATCATAATCTACTAAAATAGAACTGTAAACATCTACTCTCGAGGACATAAGATAAGCTTCCAACTCAACTTTCCATAAGGCATAGTTTGTAACATGAAAGAGTGGTATCTTGCTTGGGTAGGTACCTTGACTCTCTTGACAAGACATATTATTCATGAATCTACCTTTGAGTGGTTAGAATGTTCATGAAGGAACTTTTTTCTAATAACAATTATTATAATAAGGAATTACTCAAACTCTTGGTGAATCATTAATAGTGGAATTCATAAAACATTAAGTGCAAACCTTCAATTATTTTCGCTACTGTTAGTTATTTGAGAGAGCATTCATACTACAATAAACATGAATATAAATATAAGATATTCAAATACGGTAACTGAACAACATACACACAAAATGAGACACGTATTTTTATGTGAAAATGAGTGTGAGAAAGCCACTAATATGCTTTTTTATTATGATGTAATTTCAGCACCCACTTAATTACATGAATTTTTTCACAAGAGGCCCCAGTACCGTTCAAATAGAAAGATACAACTTTCCAAGAGGCACCATCCTCTTATGACTATAGGAAACTACCTTCTCTAGCCATTGTTCTTCCTTTCATACAATTTTCAATTTGAAAATAGAGGATAATACATTTAGACAAAAACATATATATTGTATAATCCAGTACCAAGTCTTTCCATTCAGCTCTACAACTCTCCTTTGAAGGCTAATCCTTGTTACTCAACTACTTCTACTCACCACCATATTCTTCATCCTATCTCTCTTACACACTCACAATGTTGAACAATTAAAATCACACAAATTCTACTTTCACTTCCTTTGTTTAATTACTCACCACATTGTTGTTCCTCTGTAGCACTAGCAATGCATGGCTTGCCATACTATACTCAGACATGGGAGAAGAGTTAATGCAAAGAAAGGGTTGTGGATTGTTTTATATGTTGAGAATTAAGTCATACTCAAACTATTGAATCAAATAGCTCCTCCATTAATAACTACATCTACTCACAACATGACTCTTCTTTTTTCCTCTTCAAGGCGCATAGGAGAAGAGGAGAATAATGTGACAAACACTCATTTTCATTTAATTCATGATAGTCTTCAATGAAGCTTAGGGATGACCAAGAGTGTTTCACAATGGGCTACATTAAATTGCTCCTATGCATAGTGGTCCTTCACTACCTTGAATGAGTGCTCTGAGCAATTGTATTTACTTCCATTCTTAATTCCCATATGTCAAGTCATTTATCTAAATCCTAAAGGCTTTCCCTGAGCACTACTATCAATTCTGTGGACTTCGCCCTTTAGCTCCTTTTACTAGGAGCCTTAGTTTTTTTATGGGCATGGGACCATATGTTGTGAGCACTCGCTAGGCCTTTCGGTACCAAGCCCCTAAATTTTAACCCCTTCATCGGCCAAGTTACTCTCTTAATTCATCTCCACCATTGGTATCATTTCTACGAGAAATGAAAAAGGTTTGACACTAAGCTCAGATCTCCCAAGCCCAACACTTTTATCTTGACACTTCCTTAAACACATAAAGAAATTATTTCAAGCTCCTCTTAGAGAGATTATATGTCACTTTGGGGTCTATGATGTTATCACTAGCAATTAAGAGACAGTGAGAGAATGAGATGTTTGTCTTTTCGCTTACTTCCTATTACATTCACTTTTCTCACGATTAACAAAGTTTCTCACTCTTGGGAGTAGGCTTAGCAATCCCATGGGGTCCTCTTTGTGCCGATATTTGGTGCATCCAATCTCAATGATAGTATGGTTGACAATCTAATGCCAACTTTCCAAGTGCCACCAAAGTTTCAGACAATATCAATTGTCCAACATGGCTAGGATAGCTAGAAAGGATATGCAAATAAGAAGATAATATATAAAGAATAAAAAGTGGGACAACATTTATAGATGCAAGTAAAACCAAAAAAGAGTGCATTTAGATTAGGATCTTGTGCTAAGTTGGTGCCAAGGTTTTGTCCACAATTAGATATATTAAATGGAGTTGCCTTGGTGACCTACCTCCTTGCGCTACCAAACCATATAAAAGTGAATATTGTTTTACATGTCTCTTTATTGGAAATGTATGTTCATGATAGTTTTCACCTCATTGATTAAAACATTCTACAAGTGGAATGAAGAGGAGAGTTGTAGGTTGAACCACTACAAGTATTAGATCATAGAAAAATTATGCTAGAGTCATTACCTACATTAAAATGCAATGGAAGCACTTCTACTAGGAGCAGGCCCCCTGAGAGATGGAGGGTAAAATACTTACTCTTAAAACTAAGATAAATATATTAATGTCCCTAAAAGGTACTCTCCAAGTGAGTATAGTAGAGATGTTGCAATGTAATGTTTATTTTGACTAAGCCAATTACATAAAAGTAAAGTAAAAATAACCCTATAAAAATAAAATAATAATCAACAATGACCCATGGTATTGAGATGTCATGGTATTCCTATGGAATATAATCTATTTAAAAGTATAATTTAAACAAACTTTTTGCTTAGATTACAAGAAATTCCATAGCTTTGAGTGGGTGATAGCGCCATCATTAAGATTGATCTAGGTTGATTTAATTTGCCCCTTTAAATAACCTATATTCCATATAAATATCATAGGTATTTAGTACCTTCAGACATTGTTATATTTATTATTATTATTTTAATTTATTTTGACCTAATTTAATACTTTACATTACATCACATTACTCTTGTTATTTAACTTATTTATTTGTTTATTTTTTAATGTAACTTAGAGGCAAAAATATCAAACATTTCATATCTATTGTGCTCAAATGAAGAGCTCTCTCCATACGATTATTAATAACATAATATATTATTATTATCAATAATTATTACATTTATTCCTATTCATTTTATAGTTTGTTAAATAACTTATTAAAAAAATTGATTTTTATAATTCAATAATTTTTTATTCATAATCGAAATAAATTATAAATTTTAATAAATAATAAGATATGAGATATAAATAAATAAATTCAAGTTAATCGTATTCATTATTTAATAGTTAATTTCATAATTATAATTAAAAAAACAACCTATTCATATAATTCTCATGAGATAATTATTCTGATGAGATAATATAGTGTGACTCCAAGAGGTTTTCATTCTAGTTGCTTGCCCTTAGCGCCTCAAGAGAGGTTTTCACCTACATATATTTTTATTTCTCTTTTTCCCTTTTGTTTTGGACACAATTGGGCTGCCACCAGAGGTATTCAACCTGATAATGGGACTTAGGTCCCTAATGGAATCTTTCACCTCAGTCCTTATTTTTCATTTTTCTTTTCTCACTCACTTGTTGAAGGAGGAGCTAAAACTTGTTCCACCACCATCACTATTTTATTGATACCATCAATGAACTCTTGCCTTGAAAATGGTCTCTTGTAAATATTCGTTATGTGCCCATTATTAAGTAAGGGGATGGTCTCTACATCTATGGTTCTGATTTGCAATGAACCATTATCATGACATCTCTATGCCATAAGGCAATATTTTCCTTAAATCTCCCTTAAAGTATTTATATCTAGAATCATATAATAAGGCCTAATCACCTTCTTCAAATTACTTATCTTTGATGTTCCTATCATGCTAGATATTTCTCTAAATTTGAGTTACCTCTATGTATAGCACGACCTGCATTTTGAGCTCATCTAAGCCATTCAAGTGGAGTAATCTCTCTTTCTTGCATTGCTGAGATCTAGATCTAGTTGGGCTGCCATCCTCAATGTGCAATACTCAAATCCAATGGACAATAGAGTCTTTTTCCTATAGACCAATTCCTATGGTGTGAATCCAGTGGTGGTCTTCTAGGTGGTATTACAGGCCGAGGTGGCTTTAACTACTTTATATACCCAATATTTCATGTTGTTGCTAACCACTTTGGTCACGATGCCCTCGAGCACTTTGTTGGTGACCTTAGTTTTCTCATTAGATTTTGGGTGATAGGGAGTGTAGGTTCTATGCTTGACCTTATGCTCTTCAATCATGTTGGAGGTAAAATGCATTGATTATTAACCAGTTCTCTAGGGTACCCAAATTTGTGAAGTACATTCTCCGTTAAGAACTCAACCACCCTCTCCTCTGTTGCTGCCTTAATTTCCTTAGTTGCAGTGCACTTACCCAGATAGTTAATGCGCATAATGATATACTTCTTTTTCTTGGGTTGAGCGTCAATAAGTTCCAACAAAGTCCGTAACCCACTTGTCAAATGGCTCAAAACTCATTTTATGTTGCAACGACATTTCATCTCTTGGAGTACACTTTCCCGTCCTTTGGCACCAATCACATTTGAGGCAAAATCTATGCCAAAGCATTTAGGAGTACTCAGAATTCAGAAACATGACTATAATGTTGTGTATCTCTCTGAAGGACCAAGTTGTGCTCCTCAAGTATTTGACGAGTATGCACCACAATGTCCATGAGCAAGTGATGTTGTTCAAGCCCAAAATGCTCGATGATACTTATGTATAGCCACAACACCTCGAGAACATGGGTCTGAAAGAGCGCAATCTAGTGGATCAAAGAAAAAAGAGAAATAAGGCTCTTATAAGGATGGGAAGAAGAAACAAAAACTCGGAAAGGATAAAAATATGGTAGCCATAGCACATGAGTGCAAAAATTCTAGTAACCACTACAATGTTGATGGCCATACAGAGCAAAGGTTTTGGAAGTTGCATTGAGAGCTAAATTCAAAGAACACAAAGAAAGATAATAAGAAGAAGAATATCATGACCATTAATTCACACAACCAAGTTGAAAAAAGCTTATACATGGATGAGAAGATCGCCTATACATTAGTTCAGAAGGAGGTGAATCTCGGTATCCTTCAAGAACACGAAGAGAAAGAAATGGCCAAACTCTTCCATGTAAAGATACAGGTAAACAATATGAAGATTGATACTCTGTTTGACTGAGGATTGGAGGAAAATATCATTGCAGGAGATCTAGACAAGATGTTAGGGATGGAGTGATCATCCGAACCCATATCCATTGGGATGGGTAGATAAGGATGCAAAGATTAAGGTAAAAAATTAGTGTAAAATTACATTTGTTATCAGTGTTTATTTTATTGATGAGGTAGATCTATATGTGGTTCCTCTTGATGTATGTGGAGTTGTGTTTTACAGTCCACACATCTACATGTGTGATGCTATATTCATGACGAGAGTTAACTAGTACCATCTCATCAAGGATGAAATATTGTTCATCATCAACGTGCATAAATAAAAGAAAAAAGTTTCACTTGTAAGTGGCTACCAAGCCAATAAATTGATTAGATCAATCAAGAAGTATGTTTTATTGCCTTTAAGAGAAAATTAGTCTATAGATGAGCCAATAAGAGCTAAGGCATCCTTAGAGCGGTGTACTACGAAAAAGAAAACAACAATTGGGGGAGCTGTTATAGGAATAGAAGGATGTGTTCATAGAGCCTAAAGGGATACATCCTAAGAGAGAAGTGGAGCATGAGATCTAGCTATTTTCAGACTCCCCATTGCCAAATATTGGGTTGTACATGAAGTATGCTATAGAAATAAGTGAGGTGAAGAAATAGTTGTAACAACTGTTGGAACAAGGTGTGTGGGTCACCCATCATCATTGTTCCAAAGAAGAATGGGACCTCACTTATAGGGCATTGAATAAAATCATGCTCAATAAGAGATACCCCATGCCCTATATAGACAATTTGCTAGATCAATTGCAACAAACAAATTATTTCACTAAGCTAGACTCAAAGTCTCGATATCACCAAATTCTAGTCAAAGAAGAAGATACATGGAAGATCGGCTTCAAAAAGAGGCAAGGTTTGTATGAGTTGTTAGTTATGCCATTCATCCTCTATAATGCAATAACTAAATTTATGACATTAATGAATGATGTATTATGCCGTTTTATAGATTGATTTGTTATTTTCTATTTGGATGATATAATGGTATATAGTCCTACATGGGAGGAGAATAATTAAGAGTTGATGCAGGTGCTAGAAACATTGAAGAAGCACGAGGTCCTAGAAAATCTCAAAAAATGTGAGTTTGGGCAAGATTCTTTGATGTATTTGGGATTTGTGATTGGTGGATGATAATTGAAGACAGATCCTTCAAATATAAAGGTCATCATGAAATGGTTAGTGACTACAAATGTTACTAAGGTTATGATTTTCATTGGAGCGCCACAACACTTGGGGAGATTCATAGCCTTGTTTTCAGCACTATCAACACCACTCCATGCCATAAAAATAAGTGGCAAGAGTTTCTAGCACGAAAATGGGTACTAGAAGGGTTTTGATGAGTTAAAGAAGAAGATATGTGAAGCACTCTTTCTCGAATTACCAAACTTGCAATGGCCCTTTGAACTCAATACATATTTGACTAGTTATGTTATGGGAGTTTTCTTGATGCAAGTAGGAAGGCCTATTTTCTACCATTCTGAATTATTTTATCGAGGAGTTCTTAACTACCCTACCTATGAGAAGGAGCTCTATGCCATGGTGCAAGGTGGGAAGAAGTGGAAGAACTATCTAATAGGAAAGGAGATAATAATCCACACACGTCACGAGTCGTTACAGTAACCTTAGGCCCATAATAAGCTACAACAGACAAGGCACTACAAGTGGAAGGGGGTTTTGTAGCAATTTAATTTGGTGATTATGTATAAGAAGGGTAACACAAACAAGGTTGCCAACATGTTTTCAAGGCCACCAACATCAAATATTACAGCTTTAGTGACTCTTATGCACATGGATCCATTCACGGATGTGTATGATGATGCATACACAAAGGAATATTTAGAAGATGATGGTTTAATAGGTCATGAGAGTACCGAACAACTCATCCATGTGATATTCTATAAATGAGACATGTTTTTAATTTCATACACTTTCGAATTAAATCTCATGGGTAGAGATCTCAAGACCTTTTGAACAATGATATATTTTTTCAAAACTTCACACACTCCTCTAATCATATTGGTTACTTCATCAATTATGAGAAATTATTCTTCCAGGCTTTCTTTTGTATGTATTTTTAATATTTCAAAACTCATTTTTAAGGTTTGATGTTTTTCCTTTCTAAATATATCATCTCCTTCATGACTTTGATTGAGATTGACCCATACTTCATTAGCAGATTTCCAGTACATAATTTTTATGACTTAAGACTCAATAGCACAAAGAGAATGAATGTCTTGGTTTTATCAATATTTCCTTATAGGTTTTTACCATCAACGTTAGTGCGAGGGACATTAGGGACATCATAATATACTAGAATAGAACTGTAAACATCTACTCTTAGGGACATAAGGTAAGCTTCCAACTCAACTTTCAATAAGGCATAGTTTGTACCATGAAAGAGTGGTATCTTGCTTGGGTAGGTACCTTGACTCTCTTGCCTAGACATATTCTTCATGAATCTACCTTTGAGTGGTTAGAATGTTCGTGAAGGAACTTTTCTCTAATAACAATTATTGTAATAAGGAATTACTCACAGGAGGGGTGAATCATTAATAGTTGCATTCATAAAAGATTAATTGCAAACCTTCAATTATTTTCACTATTGTTAGTTATTTGAGAGAGCATTCATACTACAATAAACATGAATTGAAATATAAGACATTCAAATACGTGAAGTGAACAACATACACACAAAATGACAAAGGTATTTTTATGTAAAAATGAGTGTGAGAAAGCCACTAATATGTTTTTTATTATGATGTAATTTAAGCACCCACTTAATTGCATGAATGTTTTGTGAGCACCCATTCACACGAGGCCCCAATACCCTTCAAATAGAAAGATACAACTTTCCAAGAGGCACCAACCTCTTATGAATGCATGAAACTACCTCCTCTAGCCATTGTTATTCCTTTCATACATTTTTCAAATTGAAAATAGAGGATAATACATTAGACAAAAACATAAATATTGTATAATGCAGTACCAAGTCCTTTCATTCAAGTAGTTGAAGCCTGGTCCATGTTGCTCAAGTACCTCTACTCACCACCATATTCTTCACCCTATCTCTCTTACACACTCACAATGCTAAACAATTAAAATCACACAAATTCTACTTTCACTTTGTTTAATTACTGAGCACATTGTTGTTCCTCTATAGCACCAACAATGCATGGCTTGCCATACTATACTCAAACATGGGAGAAGAGTTAATGCAAAGAAAGGGTTGTGGATTGTTTTATACGTAGAGAATTAAGTCAGATTCAAGCTATTTAGTCAAATAGCTCCTCCATCAATAACTACATGTACTCAAAACATGGTTCTTCCTTTTTTCTCTTCAAGGGGCATAGGAGAATAGGAGAATAATACCACAAACACTCATTTTCATTTAACTCATGATAGCCTTCAATGAAGTTCAGGGGTGGCCAACAGTATTTCACAATGGGCTACATTAAATTGCTCGTGTACGTATTGGTCCTTCACTACATTGAATGAGTGCTCTTACGAGTTGTATTTACTTCCATTCTTAATTCCCATATGTCATGTCATTTATCTAAATCCTAAAGGCATTCCATTACCACCACTATCAATTATGTGGATTTAGCCCTTTAGCTCGCCTTAGATGTTTTAAGGTAATGGGACGAGATGTTGTCAACACTAGCTAGGCCTTTAGGTGTCAAGCCCCTAAATTTTAACCCCTTCATGGGCCAAGTTACTCTCTTAATGCATCTCCACCATTGATATCATTTCTACGAGAAATGAAAAAGGCTTGGCAGTAAGGTCAGAGCTCCCAAGCCCAACACCTTTATCTTGACACTGCTTTAAACTCATAAAGAAATTATTTCAAGCTCCTCTTAGAGGGATTATATGTCAGTTGGGGTCTACGATGTTATCATTGGCAATTAAGAGATGGTGAGAGGATGAGATGTTTGGCTGATGTGTCTTTTCCCTTACTTCCTAGCACATTCAATTTGCACATAATTAACAAACTTTCTAGCTCTTCAAAGTAGCCTTAGCAATCCCATGGGGTCCTCCTTGTGCATTTTCAGTCATAGTCCTCATATTATGGCTTAAGTGCTGATATTTGTTTCATCTCATCTCAATGCTAGTATGGGTGACATGAAATGCCAGCATTCCAAGTGCCACCAAAGTTTCAGACAAGATCAATTGTCAAACATCCCTAGGATAGCTAGAAGGGATATGCAAATAAGAAGATAATGTATAAAGAATAAAAAGTGGGAGAACATGTATACATGCAAGTAAAACAAAAAAAGAGTGCATTTAGATTAGGAACTTGTGCTAAGTTGGTGCCAAGATTTTGTCCAAAATTAGAGATATTAAATGGAGTTGCCTTGGTGGCCTACCTCCTTGTGCTACCAAACCATATGAAACTGAATATTGTTTTACATGTCTCTTTATTGAAAATGTATTTCCATGATAGTTTTCACCTCATTGATTAAAATTTCGTGCAAGTGGAACCAAGAGGAGAGTTGTAGGTTGAATTTCTTTCTTTCCTAGTAACCATTCCATATGGTATATTATTGTTCATAAAAAAGTTCTTTTTCATTCTTTCCTAACAACCATTCCATATGATATATTCTTGTTCATATGGACTTCTTAAAGCTTTTGTAGTTCTTGGTTTCAAATGGACAGATTTCCAGTATTTTGTCAATATAGGTCTGGTTTGATGCTGTTTGTCTTTCTATCCAGTTACTTTCATTCTTAATTAGTCTTTCTAAATGAATTTGTTTACATATTTATACAAAAGGTATGATGGTTAACCTTCTTATGTTCTCACATTTTTGTTGCTTCTGAATAATCTAATACAGCTCCGGAGTGCCTGTTGCATATTTCAAGGAAGTAAAAGACACTTTCAACGATAATAAAGAGAAATATGATGACTTCATTGAGGTCATGAAAGCTTTCAAAGCCGGAAGGTTTGTACTTCTATTATCTAAATATTGGCATTATCCATCAATCGCTGTTATTTTCTTTGGTCTCCATTAACTACAAAGCTTAATATTGATGACAATTTTTTTGGTAACTCTACAGGTTGATGTTGTAACTCAGTAAAAAATTTATTTAAAGGCCAAAATTCCCTTATTGTGGGTTTTAATATCTTTCTGCCTAAAGGTTATGATTTATTTCTTAAGGATAATGGATAAGGTAATGTAGATGAGAAATTATGTTAATAAAATCGAGATAATGTAGATGAGGATGTATTAGTTCTTTGATATTTGAAAGCTATTTTATATTTACAACCCAATTTATTGTAACTAGATATGTTTTTGAAATGTTGAACTAGTATAGGAGTATTTGTTATAATATTCTTGTTTTGACATTCTTGTTTTGGTTTATTGTTTTAAGACAAGGTTTCAAAGAGATGAACAAGTATGCTTGAACTTTTTAAATATACTAAACATGTGTAAATCTGGGAATAAATCAATAGATGAAGTATATAAAGAGGTATTTTCTAGTGTTTTGCAAATATGAGAACATAAATGTTAATTTTTTCTAATTATTTTAAGATTTGTTATTCTGTAAGGAATTTAATTCTATTTGTCTGTATGCAGGTGGAAGTGGAAACACTATTTTATGATCATCAAGATTTATTAGAACAATTTAAGCTTCTTCCACCAAACTAGATAGGTTGAAACACTATTTTGTGATCATCAAGATTTACTAGAAGAATTTATACTTTTTCTACTAGATGAGAGATTTATTAGAAGAATTTGCACTTTTATTACCAAATGAGATAGGTGGAAATACTATTTTATGATCACCAAGATTTACTAGAAGAATTTATACCTTTTCTACTAGATGAGACAGCTCCAACTCCCATTTCCAATGTGCATTTCTAGTAATTTCTATTGGGTGTTTACACAAAGAAATTGTGGTGAAGGCCTCTTATCTAATCACTATGCTATATGTTAAAAGAATCAGTGACTATGATTTATCAATGTAGTTGTAAAAAGTACAAACTTAGACAACCCATTGAAAGTTTCTTCCATTTTATATTAACATATAGTTATGAATGATGTCATATTATTGATTGCAAATTCCTAAAGCTATGCTCATTTTCCAATAAACATTTTATTATTTAGTCAAAGTGGGTCAATATATTACAGACTCAATTCTATTCCATGTGAAAAGATTAGTAATCTTTTTAGTGCTTTTAAAAATAACAATGGTCAATTTCACAATTAGATTTAGTTTTGAGAAGACAAAAATAAATAGTAATTTGTAGCAAAAGTTGAATTCAACAAAATAAGGCAGTGAAATGAAAATTGTTTGCCCTTCCTTATAGCTTAGTTTTTTGTTTTGTTATTGCTTTGAAGCATATCCATGTTAAATCTCTACAATTAATATTGTTAAATATAAGGGTATATTACATAATGTTAGCATCTTAGTTTGTTTGTTTTTTTAATGCTTTGAAGCATAACCATGTTGAAATCTCTACAATAAATATTGTTAAATTTGAGGGTGTATTAGAAAATGTGGAACCAAATTTGTAATACACCCTCAAATTTAACAATATTCATTGTAGAGATTTCAACATGGATATGCTTCAAAGCATTAGAAAAACAAACAAACTAAAATGCTAACATTATGTAATATACCCTTATATTTAACAATATTCATTGTCGAGATTTCAACATGGATATGCTTCAAAGAAATAACAAAACAAACAAAAGAAAATGCTATATTGGAAGCAGCAATATAAGGAAGGGCAAACAATTTTCGTTTCACTCCCTTATTTTGTTGAATTCAACTTTTGCTACAAATTACTATTGATTTTGTCTTCTCAAAAATAAGTCTAATCGTGAAATTGACCATGGTTATTTTTAAAAGCACTAAAAATATTATTAATCTTTTCACATGGAATAGAATTGAGTCTGTAATATATTGACACACTTTGACTAAATAATAAAATGTTTATTGGCAAAATGAGCAGAGCTTTAGGAATTTGCAATAAATAATATGACATCATTCATAACTATATGTTAATATAAAATGGAAGAAACTTTCAATGGGTTGTCTAAGTTTTTACTTTTTACAACTACATTGATAAAGCATAGACACTGATTCTTTTAACATATAGAATAGTGATTAGATAAGAGGCCTTCACCACAATTTCTGTGTAAATACCTAATAGAAATGACTAGAAATGCACATTGGAAATGGGAGTTGGAGCTGTCACATCTAGTAGAAAAGGTATAAATTCTTCTAGTAAATCTTGATGATCATAAAATAGTGTTTCAGCCTATCTAGTTTGGTGGAAAAATCTTAAATTCTTCTAATAAATCTTGATGATCATAAAATAGTGTTTCCACCTGCATACAGACAAATAGAATTAAATTCCTTATAGAATAACATAGCTTAAAAGAATTAGAAGAAATTAACATTTACGTTCTCATATTTGCAAAACACTAGAAAGTACCTCTTTGTATACTTCATCTATTGATTTGTTCAGATTTACACATGTTTAGTATATTTAAAAAGTTCAAGTGTACTTGTTCATCTCTTTGAAACCTTGTATGAAAACAATAAACCAAAACAAGAATGTGAAAACAAGAATATCATAACAAATACTCCTATACTAGTTCAACATTTAAAAAACAAATCTAGTTACAATAAATTGGGTTGTAAATGTAAAATAGCTTTCAAATATAAAAGAAATAATACATCGTCATCTGCATTTTAATATAATTGCTCATCTACATTACCTTGATCTTATTAACATAACTGGTTACTCGACGAAAGTCAACTTTCCCTAAAGGAAATATAATTTCATAACCTTTAGGAAGAAATATATTAAAACCCAAAATAAGGGAATTATGGCATTTAAATAATTTTTTTACTGGAGTTACAACATGAACCTTATGAAGTCACAACATGAACCTTATGAAGTCTATAGAGTTGCAAGAAAAATTGTCGTCAATATTAAGATTTGTAGTTAATGGAGACCAAAGAAAATAACAGGTATTGATGGATAATGCCAATCTTTATATAAAAGAAGGGGCTTTGAAAGCTTTCATGACCTCAATGAATTCATAGTATTTCTCTTTATTATCCTTGAAAGTCTCTTTTACTTCCTTGAGATATGCTACACTACCAGGCACTCCTGAGTTGTATTAGATTCTTCAGAAGAAACAAAAATGTCAGACCATAAGTAGGTTACCCATCATCCCTTTTGTATAAAAATGTAAACAAATGCACTTAGAAATACTAATTAAGAATGAATCGCTAGAAAGACAAATAGCATCATATCTCAGATATCTGAAGAGACAAACAAACCGCACCTATATTGACAAAATACTGGAAATCTGTCCATTTGAAACCACTAACCCCAAAAGCCTTAAGAAGTCCATATGAACAAGAATATATCATATGGCATGGTTGTTAGGAAACAAAGAAAAATATTTTTTTTATGAACAATAATATACCATATGGAATGGTTATTAGGAAAGAAAGAAATTCAACCTACAACTCTCCTCTAGCCATTGTTCTTCCTTTCATACAATTTTCAAATTGAAAATAGAGTATAATACATTTAGACAAAAATATAAATATTGTGTAATGCAGTACCAAGTCCTTTCATTCAACTCTATAACTCTCTTTTGAAGGGTTCTCCTTGTTGCTCAACTACCTTTACCCACCACCATATTCTTCACTCTATCTCTCTTACACACTCACAATGTTGAACAATTAAAATCACACAAGTTCTACTTTGACTTCCTTTGTTTAATTACTGACCACATTGTTGTTCCTCTGTAGCACTAGCAATGCATGGCTTCCCATACTATACTGAGACATGGGAGAAGAGTTAATGCAAAAAAAGGGTTGTGGATTGTTTTATAAGTTGAGAATTAAGTCACATTCAAACTATTGAATGAAATAGCTCCTCCATTAATAACTACATTTACTCACAACATGGCTCTTCTTTTTTTCTCTTCAAGGCTGATAGGAGAAGAGAATAATAATACCACAAACACTCATTTTCACTCATTTCCATTTAATTCGGGATAGCCTTCAATGAATCTCAGGGATGACCAACAATGTTTCACAATGGGCTACATTGAATTGCTCCTGTGCATCGTGGTCTTTCACTACCTTGAATGAGTGCTCTCACCAATTGTATTTACTTCCATTCTGAATTCCCATATGTCAAGTCATTTATCTAAACCCTAAAGTCTTTCCCAAGCCCAACACTTTTATCTTGACAATTCTTTAAACTGGAGAAATAAATTATTTCAAGATCTCTCATTGGCAATTAACACCTTGCAAGGATGAGATGTTTGGTTGATGTGTCTTTTATCTTACTTCCTAACACATTCACTATTCCTAGTAAGCTTAACAATCCAATGGTGTGCTCCTTATGCATTTTCCATCATAGTCATCATACTATGGCTTAAGTGCCTATATTTGCTGCATATCATCTCAATGCTAGTATGGTTGACATCAAATGGTAACATTCCAAATGCCACCAAAGTTAACAGCAATATCAAGTGTCCAACATCCCTAGGACAGCTAGAAAGGATATGCAAATAAGAAGATAATGCATAAAGAATAAAAAGTGGGAGAACATGTATACATGCAAGTAAAACAAAAAAAGAGTGCATTTAGATTAGGAACTTGTGCCAAGTTGGCCCCAAGGTTTTGTCTACAATTAGAGATATTAAATGGAGTTGCTTTGGTGGCCTACCTCCTTGTGCTACCAAGCCATATAAAAGTGAATATTGTTTTACATGTCTCTTTATTGAAAATGTATGTTCATGATAGTTTTCACCTCATTGATTAAACTTTTCTGCAAGTGGAACCAAGAGGACAGTTGTAGGTTGAACCACTACAAGTATTAGATCATAGAGAAATTATTCTAGAGTCATTACCTACATTAAATTGCAATAGAAGCACTTCTCCAAGGAGGAGGCCAACTGAGAGATGTAGGGTAAAATGCTTACTCTTAAAATTAAGATAAATATATTAATGTCCCTAAAAGGTACTCTCCAAGCTAGTATACTAGAGATGTTGCAATGTAATGTTTATTTTGACTAAGTCAAATTACATAAAAATAAAATAAAATAATAATCAACAATGACCCATGGTATTGAGAAGTCATGGTAGTCCTGTGGAATATAATCAATTTAAAAGTGTAAATTAACCAAGATTTCTCTTTGGATGCCAAGAAATTCCATCCAGTAGGTGATAGCTCCATCGTTAAGATTGATCTAGGTTGATTTAATTTTCTGGTTTAAATAAACTACATTCCATATAAATATCATAAGTATTTAGCACCACATTGTTCTATTTATTATTATTATTCTTACCTTATTTTGACCTAATATAAAACTTTACATTACTTTACATTACTCTTGTTATTTAACTTATTTATTTTTATATATTTTAATGTAATTTAGAGGCAAAAATATCAAACATTACATATCTATTGTGCTCAAAAGAAGGCCTCTCTCCACACCATTATCAATAACATAATATATTATTATTATCAATAATTATTTATTTATTCATGTTCATTTTATAGTTTAATAACTTATTAAAAAAATTGATTTTTATTATTTAATAATTAATTTGATAAATTATATTGAAAAACTAAAAATAACCTTTTTATAAAATTCTGATGAGATAATTTTTAATGAGTAGAACCATCTAAATTCACAAAATAAAATCCTAAAAGGTTAAAGCTTGAATTTATAAAATGAAAATTGTGTGACCTCGGTCGAAATGAACAGCGGGTGGGCTTAGTTGTGTGAGCTACTGATACCAAACAAGTTTTTCAGTTTCGTGTTATATAGTAATATAACTGTGGTGGTAGGATAGTTATTCCGTGAAAGTGAAAGGAATGTATACAAATATTCTTCTAATCACTAAAATGAATGATGAAATTATTCGTAAATGAATTAGTTTCACCTCGCGAAAACTGGGCTTCATGCAATTATGTTTAAAATTTTGATTCCGAGATAATGATATTCACTATAATTACCCATAATACTATTCACTGTAAGTACAGTGAACAACACTGTTTTACTCTCTCAGAATCCTCATTGGATCAAACCTAGTTTACCAGAGGTAATGCGAAGTTATTCAAAAATTAACTTCATGATTGTGAATATTTTTATATATTCATTTCGCCTGTAACTAAATATGTTATCAATGTAAATATTTTATGGTTAGGAAGAGGCACACAAAACAGCAAAAGGTTACCATAAACGAGAATTCATCTTCGACCAACCGCAAACATTCTCAGAATTTTCACGGACCGTTTTCGGCCTCACTTGTACCAGCGACTACACAAATTTCACGTCATATTTTCACTGAAGGTCATATTTGTACCAACCGCCACACAAATGTCACATCATATTTTCGCCAAATTCATGTCATGGTGTCTTCCATGAGAGGGTTCACAGAAGGTCAACAGCTCAGGATAAATTCGATGTCATTTCCTTAAAGAGGGATAATCTATTATCTAGTTTAATGTAAAAAGTAGCCAAATCTAAAGTATTAGGTTAGGTATAAGTTTAGTATGTGCTTGGGATGCTGAATTTTGTTAATAAAATTGCTTGGAAAGGTTTTGAAAAGTGTAAGAGAGTGTTGGGCCTTTCTCTCCAAGACAATTTTTTCTAAAATTCTTCTTAGTAATAATGATCAGAACCAAAACATAAATTTTAATCAAATTTCCTAAAAAAAATCATGTTCATGCTAAATAAATAATAATTCAATGAATTCTGATAACTTAAGAAATCACAAATATTAGCTAGAAAATGGAACATTTGGATAGACAGGTTAATGTCCTTTTAACTATTCTTATAAGGTCAATAAGTATAGGCATAATGCATGACACAAGGGAGCATAGTAAGTTCAATTGGTTCAGCTACAATGGATAAAGCAATGACAATTACAATTAGGAAAATTGTTGTAACCATACTCCATACAAGAATGGGCCTTTGGTATGGCTAGTGCATGTGCCTCACTATCTCTATGTATTAACCTGATGGAAGATATGATTGGTAAGCCGCAATATTTAGGATATAGTACCCTTTTAGACTAGATGTATTCTTGAAGCTTTAGGAAAGGATGCCTAACTAATGAACTAGCCTTGTAGCCTAGGGCATATGGGAGTTCATATATAAGGATGAGAAATTTGTGGAGTGGTCTATGAGTGGATAATGAACTAGAATTCACACATTTATAATATCTTTACTACTAGAGAAACTTAAAGTGGAACTAAAATAAGAGAAAATTTTTCAAACAAAGTTTAACTTGACACATGATACACAGAAATGGGGTGACATTCTCATCTCAGGTGGACATGACTCATTTCTCCTACAAATGTCAACATACTGAAACATAAAAACAATTCAAAAGCATGGAATTTAGAAACGGGTTGAATAGTGCACTGTATTTCATTTTTTTTTTATTATGACATGCATATCTTAACAATCAGTAACTTGGTATATTATATATTGTTAGTGAGAAAAATTTGTGATTTGTAAAATTTGTTATGTGTAATATGTGTGATCTCTCACACTTTTAGGATGGTGACTCCATCCATCATAAGGCTCTCTCTAGCCAGTGATGATGGATGGAGTCACCATCCAAAATGTTGGATGGATCACCCATTTTACACAGTATGATTCCTGAAATAACTAACATTATGAAAGATTGTGGAAGTATCCAATCACTCAATATTATATACTGGTAGAAAATAAATTATTGAAAAAAACATAAAATCAAGAAGATGCACTATCAGTGATTAAGACATACAAATTCCATGAACAACAGTGATAAGAATGAAAAAAGACCCTTAGTCTATACTTGTTCTATGTTTTTGAACAAATCCCTTAGTCTATATTTGTAGAGTGTGGAAACAGTTATACAAAAAATAGAACAAAACACTTACTCTTGTTTCCATAAGAGATTTCTCACATTGATTTCCATAAAATAAAAAGAAGCCCTTACACTCTTTGCTAGTTGCTATGATTTCTGAACTAGTTACCATAGAGATTCCTTTCATGAAATAAAATAAGACCTTCACCCTAGTTGCTATAATAATATCGAGAAATAAAACAATATCCTCACCCCAATTGCTAGTTTCTATAAAGGTATCTAGCAATATAACAAAATCCTAGTGTAAATTTCTACAACAAAACACTGGCTACTAGAAAAATTTGTGGAGTGCCTGAAATTAATGAAACACCATATTATTAATGAAAAACCTAATGACTATAGAAGTAACACTATATCTATGAAAGAGAAAGTATTGCAAATAACAAGTTAAGATATAAAATGTTAAATTGTAATTAATGAAGAGACGTCAAATTGCATGTTTTGTTAGTAACCCAATTAAAAACAATACCTATTTTCAATGTAAATCAAACATGAACAGCTCTCTCATACTTAACTTCTTTATAAAGAAAAATCTTCCTAAGACTTAACTTCTTTATAAAGAAACAACTTTGGAATAAAAGGCGATGTGATTCTCATAGTATTTCCTAAACTTTTTTATATACCAACCATATCCAAAAACTATATCACCATGATACATGTGGGATAATGTAATTCCAGCTTGTTATATAATAAATGTTTTAAATCTTATTTACTCCATGATGAATGTGGGATATACCTATTTGACATAAAATTAAAGATTGTTCTCACCTAATCTATGCAGTATTAATTTCCAATGGAGCAAGTTACAATTGTTTATGCGCATTCAAAATAAGCTTAATTATATAATTTTATATAAATTGACTCATTATGTCGGATCATGGA
The DNA here is from genome assembly GCA_000404065.3 of Pinus taeda. Lineage (NCBI taxonomy): Eukaryota > Viridiplantae > Streptophyta > Pinopsida > Pinales > Pinaceae > Pinus > Pinus taeda. The sequence goes on from APFE031593369.1 coordinate 41,613, forward strand.
GGCATCAAAATCATTCCCTTATACAAAATTATGTTAGTGAGTCACTAACTAGTAACTACAGCCTTTACCAATATGAATTACATATCCAAAGGTTAGCGGTCTCCTTTTTCTTCCATTAATAACTCAATTATTCTCACATATTTGACTATTTACTATGGGTATTAGAAAAACCAACAGCTTTATTATAAAAATATTCCAAGATTTCATTTACACTGCTAAAAAATAATAGTTTCTATTTCAAGTCAACAAAACAAACAATAGATGATAGTGTAAGTTGTGAGAGTGTTAGAGTGACATAAGGTACAAGGGTGTTGGTGATATTTTGTTGGTTGGTGATTCGAAGAGAATTAAACATCACTCATGGACTAGTTTCCCCCCTTTGATACTAACATCAATTTCATATTTAGGTGGGTTTGATTGGGGATTTTCTCCATTAGTTTTGGGAATTTTTGAATTGTGCCACAAAATCTCAATGAGAGTTCTAATAAATTATGCAACACATTAGTACATTCACAAATGGGCCTATATTCTTAGATATATTACCAAAACCATCTCACTATGAACTATATGTAAGAAGGAATCATGGTATGGATAACACGTTGGTAGATTGGGTTTGTTGAATACAATTATAAATTGACCAAGCTATAAAATTTACTATGTTCATATAGAAAATAAATGATAATAGGGAACTAATGGTTATCTAATGCAAATGGTTATGTTTTTTATCATGGTGATGACTCTTTTTTCCAACCCCACTTGTAGTGTGTACCGAACAATCCTACCTCATGTTGCGATATTGTTTAACCAACTTCTCTCTCCTTTGGATTGTATCTTCTCTACATGTTCTACAAATAAATGAAAGCACACACACACACACACATATAATATGAAAGGAACTAAATGATGATGTTGCAATGAAGTTGAGTTAAGAATAGTCTTGGCTCCTTTTACATGAGCATTGATGATATTTTTATCCCCTTCTTCCTAAGTACTCTTAATTAATGTATATTTAATTTTTATACATAATATTTCTCTTCCCTTCAAGAAAATATTTTTCTTAAAATCATAGGTAACCATGGATGTTGCTGAATAAAATGTTCACCTCTAATGGATTAATAAAAAATAATTCTCTAAAACAATAAGGAAATTAAATTGAGGATTTCTTACTTGGAAAATTGAACGCCTCTCTTGGAATAAAATAGTAACTCTATAATTAAGGGAATCTAACTCTCTCTCACTAATACAATGTACGGAAAGGGCATACGTCATTCTCATTAAATGCACTTGTAACTCCCTCATTCAATTATATTTGTAACTCTCACCAAATATTCTCTCATCTCTAAGTGTAACTCTCACTCTCCCTAATTTGAATTGTAACTCCTTAAGGTAAGCCTACCTTTTGTCGGCATAATGATTCTGGTATGGCTCTATGATACAGGTGTTGTACTTGATGGCAACTCACTCAAGTGGCAATGGTGTGTTCAGGCTGTCAAAATGATAGAAATTAAGAGGCTCGCAGGTGAATGGTTCAAAAGGTGCGGACCCGTAGGTTCACCATGCAGGAGGTGCGATCATACCCGCAGGTTATCTGTTCAGAAGGTGTCGACCCCAGTGCACACACTTCAAGGCCATCTGAATGTTCCTTGCTCTCTCAAGCTTTCAAAGGTTCAAATTATTTCAAATGGACGTGAAGTTAGCCTTTCTAAATGGAGACTTAGAAGAAGAAGTATACATTGAGCAACGAGATGGTTTCATTCTTGGAAATGATCCAAATCTTGTATGCAGAATAAAAAAGGCACTTTATGGTCTCAAACAAGCTCCAAGGGCTTGGTACTATCGTTTGGACAAATATCTTCATCAACAAGGTTTTTCAAAAGGATGAGGAGATAGAAATCTTTATATAAAAGTTGAAAATGACAAATTGCTAATACTTGTTGTGTATGTAGATGACATTATCTTTGGTACCAATGAAGAAGCTATGAGTCAAAGCTTTGCCTTGGTGATTCACAAAGAATTCGAAATGTCCTTGCTTGGAGAACTAACATACTTTCTTGGTGTACAAATCCAACAAAATGAAGGAGGGATCTTCTTGTCTCAAACCAAATATCTCAAGCAGATTTTGAAGAAATATGGCATGGAAGATGCAAAACCAATATGTACACCCATGGTAACAGGATGAAACCTCAGTACAAATGACAAATCAGTAGCAGTGCATCAACCAAGCTACAGATCTATGATTGGAAGTCTACTTTAGTTGAGAGGTACTAGACCGGACATCATGCATGCAGTGGGAATAGTTGGAAGATTTCAGGCAAATCCAAAGGAAACCCATCTTCAGGCAGTGAAGAAAATTTTCAAATATCTTCAAGGGACTCAAAATTATGGCTTATGGTATCCTAGAGATACTGATCTCACACTTCATGCTTATATAGATGTTGATTGGGCCGGAAGCGTGGATGACAAGAAGAGCACACGTGGTGGTGCAATCATTATGGGTTCCAGATTAGTATCTTGGTTCAGCAAGAAACAGAGTTCGATTGCCTTGTCTACAACTGAAGCAGAATATGTTGCTGCTACATCTTCCTACACTCAACTCCTTTGGATGATGCAGACCTTGCAGGATTTTCAAATCACTTCTACACCACCTATCTCCATCTTATGTGATAATACAAGTGCAATGAGCATTTCAAAGAACCGAGTCATGCA